>VUQI01013006.1:3550-17323 GCA_015106735.1 Paratilapia polleni
AAAATATTTTAAATTTTTTTAAAAAAAAATTAAATAAAAAAAAAATTTTTTTTTTTTTTTTTTTTTACAATTACATTATAATTTTAAAGAATTTCTGTATTCAATAAATCAAATCTTCTATAATCAGGTAGGTACAAGGACCAAAATTAATTTTTATCTAGTTTTTGGACTACACACTGGATTTATACCATCTTATAAACCCTTCAAACGGATCTCCTATCAGAAACTGCTTTTACATTTTACATGTTCATATTTGTCCCCATCCTGCAGAAATTCTCTACGAAGTCGGATGTTTGGAGTTATGGCATTCTTCTGTGGGAGATCTTCTCATACGGTCGTCAGCCTTACCCTAAGATGGTACGTAGTATTAGGACAAGTTACTGTGTATATGTGTGTGTTTATAAGGTGTATTACAGGTATGTCAGTTGCAGCAATACACCAATTTGCCAATTCTTACCATGCAAACAAAGTGTGAAAATGACATGCAGCAGATTTGTGAGAGGTTATGTGTGAGACTACAGAGTCTGTGTGTGACTATGTTTATTTTTACCCATGGACAGTAACTACAACAAGGCAAGAGAAACCTCACATCATTTTATATTTATATTCTCAGCAGCGTTAGTTGTTAAGAGAGGTCACCCAATATCTAAGATTTCACTCCAAATTTTCCTGACTTCTCGTCCACACCAAACAGCCGGGAAGAAGTACGAAGCTAACGTCTTAACTTGACACGACATGGTAACAACATTAGTTTACTTCTCCATGAGTAACTGTGCCAACTGCAAGGCCTAATGTTCATAATTGTGTGTGGATTGACTGCCAGCATCTGAACCGGAGCCCACACCTCACGCCACTCAGATCATTATGGTGTGTCAGTGCAGATAGAGCCTTAAGGTGCTCGCAGTATTCTCCGTTACTGCGCACTGCTTCCGTGCACTGTGACTGGACAACATGTAGAAAAATATCTCTTTGTTCTCGAGTAGTTTACTTTGTGAACTTTTGTGGTAGAGGAAGCTACTCTTTTCCTGTATTGTAAAATGGAAACAGACAGACTGTAAAAGGGAGGGACCTGCGCTACTTAAACACAGCTCTGTTTATCACACTAATCTCTGTCAGGTAATATTTGATCCCCGACCTCCTAGGTGATTTGTATCTTGGCAGTTCAGTGTGGAAGACGGGATCAGCAGGATCAGGCAGCATTAAATGAAGGAACACCGAGTACTGCGTGGCCTCAGTGACTCTTTTCCATCTTACTTCAGGTGGTGTCTTTTAAATGCAGATCATTATCTACTAATTACACCTTGTTTAACATATACATGGGTTGATTAATTAAGTAAGTTTGTTTTCTCCTCAATTAAACTCTGCACCCATTTAGTTAAGTGTTGGCAAAGAGTGCAAACTGACACCAAGAAAAACACGTGTGTATGTGTGCGTGCGTGTGCGTACTATGTTGTGGGGACAAAAATCTGCTTATGTCGTCACACTGTGGCGGGAAATCTCCGCTGTGAGGTTAAAGAGTCTTCGTAGCATAGAGTAAATCATTACATTTAAGGCTGGTTTATGCTTAGAGTAAATTAGGTTTATGTTAAAGTTAGTAGTGGTTATGATTACGATCAGAGTAAGTCTCCAGGAAAGTAAAGTAAGTCAGTGAAATGTCTTCTAAAGTGATGAAACTGCAGCTGTGTGTGTTGTGATTACTATCTGTATTGTTTATAGTGCATAAATACATGATTGCTGACACAAATACCACATTTACCTACACGCATTAGATGATAGAAGAAGACTAATGTAGTAAAGTACCATCATGTTGATGCAAAAATACTGAGGAAAAAAGGCCAATATATACTATATTACTTCATTCTGAAGTATGTAGGGTGACCGGATTCCATCAAACTCAAGGTGGGAAACATTACTACTGCTGGGAGGTGGTCTGAAAAATTAAACACACACAAACTATTGAGGGTTACAAGTCAGGTATTTAGCATGTAAAGATCAAATATTTGTATCTCAATGCAACATTCCCAGCTCCCTCTCCAGGTGAATTCAGTTGAAGCTGAAGACGGTTCAATGGTCTTCTTACACTCATTCCCTCTTTCTTTTCCAGTAATAGTTAAAACTGTTAACTGTTACTTCAGCTGTGGTTCTATGTGGTGGTCATCTTTGGGTTTTGGTAGGGATGCAGCCATAGATCGGCACATTTGTTTTTGAGACGTTTCATGTGAGATTCAGATGTATTCTGACATCTTATGGCATCAGTCTCCCATGTGTGAAATTTAATAAATACAGTAGTAATAATAATATAGAAGGCAAAAATAACTAAATTTATTTATACAGTTAGGTCTGTAAATTTTTGGACAATCACACATTTTTTGTAAACACTTCGTGGTCTGAAGCATACCACATCATCTGCCACACATGGTGGAGGCAGTGTGGGCATGGGCATGTATGTCTGCCAGTGGAACTGGGTCACTAGTGTTTGTTGATGATGTGACTACTGATAGAAGTAAAGGTATTTTCGGCTGCTTCCTTATTTCCAAAGGGGTTGCCACAGTGGAGGAATATGCATGTTTGACTTGACACAGATCCCCTTCCTGACACAGCCCTCCCATTTATCCGGCACTGGGATTACACTAGCTTGTGATCCCCTAATTCTGGGTTTGTGTCTCGTCCCAGTCTTAAAACTGGGTAAGGCAAATGTGTTAACCACTACACCATGGAGCCACTGTGACTGCTGAGAGAAGTAGCAGGATGAATTGTGAAGTGTACAGGGCTATACTCTTTGCTCAGATTCAGACAAATGCTGCAAAACTGACTGGACAGTGCTTCACAGTGCAGATGGACCCAAGAGTTTCTCAAGGCAAAGAAAACAAGGATATTTTTCAATGGCCATGACAGTGACCTGACTCAACCCAACAGAGCATGCTTTTCAGTTACTGAACACCAAACAGAAGGCAGAGAGACCCACAAACAAACAGAAACTGGAGGTGGCTGCAGTGAAGGCCTAGCAGAGCTTTTGATGATGTCCATGGCTTCTAGACTTCATGCAGTCATTGACTTCAAAGGGTTTTCATCCATATTAATAACAGTCCTTATATTTGAAATTATTTTAGTTTGATCCAATTACTTTTGAGCCTCTGAAAATTGGGGTCCAAGTATAAAAATGGCTGTAATTCCTAAACACTTAATGCAGTATTTTTGTTTTGAAAGTCTGCACTTCAGTCACATATTGGTTGTTTGATTTAAAATCCACTGTGGTGGTGTACAGTGGCAAAACAACAAAAAGTGTGTTATTGTCCAAAAAAATTCTAGACCTAACTGTAAAAGCAAAAACAGATAATATAAGTAGTTTTACATTTTAAGTTGTGTAGCAGATACCTTTGCTCCCTGTGAGTTCTCCTTAGTAATAATGACAGGAAGTACACACAATAGGGCTTTTATTTACACTGTTGAAACAAACACACTGTGCATTCCACTGTGCCCTTGCAGGGTTTACCCGGCACACAAGGTGCTCACCACTCCTTGGATGAAGGAGAAGCGTGTGGTTGTTAGTCCCTCATCTCTGTCCTGCACTTACTCTAGAAAGGAGGTTAATTGGCTGACGCACTTTAGGTGTTCCACTCACCTCAGCTGGCACTGCCCCCTAAATCCTTCTGCCCTAACTTTGCCCCAACTGCTGAGCCAAAGCCCATACCCTGCCACCACAGTGGTTTTTAATTCTTTGTTGTTGCTTTATTGTTGAGCTTGGTGTCAGTAGCAAACGTTGGTAAAAGTGTCTGTCCTGCAGTGCTGACTTTTAAATACTAGAGACAGTTAAAAAGGTGGGGAAACAAGGGATAAAAATGCCATTCAGTCCCACACAAAGGGGGTCAACTGTTCAAACTAGAAGTATTTAAATAGCATTTTGCTGTTTAGCTGGTCAAGTTGTAGCTAGTTTTTCTTCTTTACATACAGTTTTAAAGTCCAGTCAACAATTCAACAAGGGGTATAAGATAAATGTAAGTAATTGTGGAAAAAAAACAAAAAAAAACAAAGTTCACATTTGTATGATGTATGTTTTTTTCTTGTAAAGCAGTTTGCATTCTCCATACTATCTGAGATTTTGAGTGCAAAATGTGTGAAATATGAAAGGAAAAACTTGAACCCTCAGATTATACAGTAGGGGGGATCAGCTGGCTTTTTATACTGTGGGGGATCATTTTGCTTGCATGGTTGGGCTCCACTTGTCCTCTTGAGTGGTGGGTTACTGCAAATAATATTGTCCTGAGCGATCACCTTTAGACTGTGTTTTAATCTGTTGGAATTAATTTTAGTCTATATAAAACCTGTTTAACTCACCTATTAGTCTGCTCAGATTATCAGTTTGTATATCAATCATTTTCCCATGTTGCTTTTCCTCTTTAGTCTCTGAAGGAGGTGAAGGAGAGAGTGGAAGGAGGCTATCGCATGGAAGCTCCAGAGGACTGTCCCCCAAGTGTTTACTTCCTGATGAGGTTTTGCTGGGAGCAGGAGCCTCGGAAAAGACCCAATTTTCCAAAGCTGAGGGAGAAACTTGAACGAGAGATGGGTAAACTCAGCCCGGGTCCGGAGTCAAAGTGTCTCGATGGGATCAGGTCTGGATCTGGATGTTGATCTTAAACTTTTAACCTACAGGGTAGGAAACAAGAGTACCAGCTGTTGGACAGTTAATATGCATATCGTTAAACCCTTCTGTTTTGGAGACCCAAGACTTTCCTCTGGGAAAAGACAATAAATTCTAGTCATGATGTAATGCAAGTGAGAAGATGGATGGAGCCATATATTATTATCTGAAAAAAGACTGGATAGATTGCCATGAAACTTTATACAAACATCTGTTCTCCAGGAATCAATGACTTAAGTGATCCCTTGACTTCACTTATAGCACAAACAGAATTTCTAGTTTTAAATGAAATGTCACAACAGCTGTTGGATGGATTGCAATGACATTTAGTGCAGACATTTATATTTCTCTAAAGCAACACTATGTAACTTTTGCTGAGCAGTAGCAATAAGTGGTATTTACAGGATTCAGGTGCATTAGTTTCTGCTGGGTTGTAAGTTCAACTATCAAAGGATGGGATGGACAAAGTTTCTCTTTTTTTTCTGATTTAGTTCATCTAACAAATTCTCTCAGATGCATTCACCAGCTCATTCGGTGGAAGTCGCTGCACATGTCGGCTGTACTACACCATAAGATGATGCATTTCCTTCACAACCAAAGTCTTGTTCAGTCATGACCGAGATTTAGCCTATCTGAGTTTCTCTTTTACCCACTCACCCTCTCAGTCACTCCTCTGACTCTTTCGTGGCCAACTCCCTCTACCAAGGGGGTTTTGAGAGAACGTTGTTTCCTCAGGGATGTGTACATTGAGTCCACATTAATAGTTCTCACTGGCCGCAGTGAACCAGGATAGCAGCTTTCAAGTCGCATGTCTAAGGGGACACAAGCAGATTACAAAAATGCTCATCTGTGCAGAGAAAAGACTGTGACTCTAAAGTACCTGTAAGGGGGCTTGTTCCTCATAAAAAATATCTAGGCAGCCTGGAAAATTGGTAGTTCTCCATTATACAGGCCCTGAATTATGGTGTAATTTCCCAACATTTATCAGGTAATTTTTCTAAATATAGGGTTCAGCTTTCAGTACTTAAAATACTTAGGTATTTAGGTACACTAGAACAAGGGGGTAACAACTGAAGGTTAGAAATGAAAGAAGAATTAAATTAATGGGTGCCTTTGGAGTTTGTTCTTTTATTTAAAGAAATTCTACACACTTTTCTGTAAGTATTACACAAATTATACTGTAAGTATTAGGTAACTTAAAAAATACCTTTGGGGTATAATAGTGGAAAGGACAAACAATGTTTCCCCTTCTTACATTGTAATAACAGATTATTTTGTGGTGCAGGCTGTAATATACGTCACTTATTGTTACAGGTGGAGATAGCTTTCAAAGGGAGGAGCTTTGGCCTGCTCTCTTATTCAGATGCAATTTAAGATATTGTTTTTCTTCACTTTTAATGTTTTTATTTTATACTGAAAAGCTAAAGATAACTGAAAAATATGTTAAAAATTGCAAAAGTCAAATTGAACAGCAAGAACAGGAAATATATGCCTTTAAAAATGAAAATAATAATATAGGGACTATAACTTAGCTTCTGAAATGCCATTTAGTTGGTAAGGGTTTTTTTTTCTTCATTTTGTTGATTTTGTCCTTTAGGCCAGGGCATGACTCGACTAACCATTTCAGGTCTGAACCATATACCTTCAGAGTTGGCCCCTCTAGGTGAGAGGGCATGCCAGCTCCTCTCTTTGGAACCTGTCTCCACCTGTAAACACAACTTAAACATTTTACAAAGAGCACCTCAAAATAATGTGTGATTAATACAGTCCACACCCCTAATAGTAACTTGTGATTGCAGTGTAAGAAGAGGAAACATTGTCTCTAAAATGTTCACAGCATGAGGTACTCGTTACATGACAAAATACTCATTTCTTTTCAAATACCACAAAGATACTCAATAATTTTAAAAATACTTACAGTATAATTTGTCTTTCCTTCAAAACTACCAATTCTAGTCACTTGTTATACTGTGCTATACCTACTGGTTAATATTTTTAAGTGCCAAAAATTAAACCCTAAATTCAGAAAAAAAAATACATCACAAATGTTAGGAAATGACACCACAAGTCATGGGCTTAATTATTATTTTTTTTAATTAATTGTCTTAATTGGAAATTTAAATAATTTACCAAATATGGGATAAATAAAGTATTTCTTATTCTTACTATGAAGTGTTACCAAAATCTTTATATAAGTTCCATGTTTCTCAAGCTCTAAGAGTCTGAGCTTGTGACTGAGATGGGGGCAAGAAGTAAAAACATATTAGCAAAAATATACAGTATCACTAGTCATATTCTTAAATAGTATTGTAAATCGTTATTATGAGCAGCAGTAGAGGGTCATTTTTTTACTGAAATGCTGTCTTCTAAATTATCTAAATGACATTATATGCTTGAAAGTGATTTCAGGTAAGAGCAGCTGATTTTAGTATCTGTTATTCAGTTCAAGTTTATTTGTATAGTGTCGATTTACAACAATAGTCACATCAAGGTGCTTTTTATTGTAAATGTACAATATTTTATAAAATAAAAGCCCAGCAATTGGCATGTGAATGTGGTATTATCAAAAGGTAATATTTATATTCAGAGTAGTACCCGTTCCTTGTATTTATGTTACAAAGAAAGAAAGAAAGACAACAGAAATGAAAGAGAAACCGAGAGAACACTATTTTGTATTTGGACAGTTGAACAGTTGGAGATTTTAAGAATTTATTTGCTGCAGAGAGTCAGCAGGCTTGTGGTTATCCATCCATCCGTCCATCCATCCATCAATTTTCTTCTGTTTATCCAACTCAGGGGCTGGAGCTTATCCCAGCTGTCATGAGATGAGAAGTAGGGTACGTTCTGGACAGGTCACCAGTCTTTCACAGGGCTAGTGGTTAATTTTCCTTTAAAAAAAAAAAAAAAGGGTATAATTCTAAAATTAATGATATTTTCAGGTTAAAGGTGATATTGGAAATTTAATTTGTTTTCGTCACCATCAAAGTGACATGTATTCATGTATTCACTGGTAAGAATACATGGGCGGACTTTGATTCAGGTCATTTAAATGTATTTTCTTTTGTAAAAATAAATCTGTAGGAGCTTTTATTACCAATTTACCTTCCCTGTTTGTTGGGATTTTGAGATTATAGGAGTGACTTGTGTTGTTCACCGTCCTCTTGGGATCTCTTCGGCTTTTTTGCAGGTACAAAATATTTTGTGCTTTGCTAATTAAGGGCAAAACATTTTTGACTGCATATGTTTATTTCACATAATCTATTTATTACAGTACGCATATTTTTATTTCACACCACATGATAATCAGCTGCTTTTTAATGGAATAAATTTCTTGGTATTGCTAAAACAAATCTTACAGCACAATGAAACCTCTTTTTTGGATTGTTGTCATGTCACAAGACTGAATTAAAGATGCCATTTGATTTAAGTCTTGGTAAGCCTGGTATTTGTCAGTGTCCCAAGAGACAAACCACAAATGGAGGCTTGATCCTAGGTCTCTTGTTATCCTTGTTATCCTACGCGATTTGTTCAATCTGCTGTGATTTTCTGAATCTCTCTAACGGGATGAGCAGCAGTTTTCTCCGAAAGGATTTATAAAGGAACCAAATGTTTAAAAAAAAAAGATAATAAAAATTTGCTTCCTTTGCTGAGGATAAGTTGTGCATTAATCAGTGAAAGTTTTTATAGGTATTATATGTGTTTATGCTCTTGTTTATGCGTTAGTGGGACAAAGCTTTCATGCTGGTGCCCATATGTCGATGTGTGAGCTGAGACGGTTTTCTCAGAGAATCTAATGCTTTCTAGGTGCACTTGATGCTAATGCTTAGCAGAGAGCTAATCTGCTGAAGCAGCATTGATGGCCGAGGACCTTTCAGCTGTTGCTTTCAGCTGTTCCAGGATAGGCATTGGCTGGCATACAGTAGCCTGTGATGCAGTCAACCAGTAGCACAGCTTAACTCTGTGCCTTTGCACATAACTTTGAAGTCGAAGTGTTGACTTTCATCTTTATTTTTAGGGTACCTGCTGGATTTGTAACACTTTTATACACACTGCAGTCCTCCAGTTATAAGGTGACCATTTGGTATTGGGCAAATTAACCTTAAAATTCTCGTAATATTTTTGTTTGTAAACCGTTTGTAGAGCATGCCTAGCTGAAGTCTCTTCCCTGCTGATGTCGTGCAGCTACTCGAAATATGTTTTTTGGAGGGTTTTTGCCTTCAGTCTGGTTGTGTGCGCCTTTACCTTTAAAAGCTATATTTATATTTTCCAGCCTCATGATGAGAAGCTAAAAAAATAAACTGTCTGTTTAACAAATATTTAGGCTAGTGGGTTAATATGGTTGTAGCAACCCTCAGATTTAAGCTTAAAGTTCAGGCATAGTCACTGTTTCCTTTTAAAATCTAATTTGCTGGAAAGCAGACCAAAAACACTGTAGGTGTCACTGTGCATCCACCTAGTGACGCTGCAGTAAAACATTTTTGGGAGGCGTATACATAATGTTTTGTCAGCTGTGCTGTGTTAAACATCAAAGACGTTGTTTGCTAAGCTGACACAATACCTTACTTTTCTGTTCAGTGTAACTAATGGGCCTCATTCACAAACACTGCATATGCAGAAATCTGGACTCATCAATATTTTACTAAATCTATTTGTTCATATGTTCCAAACAAATTTAAAACTGCCTCAGGCCATGCATAAACACAAACAATGAAGGCCCAGCTATCAAAGCAACACAGACGATACTATACAATAATACACAACTGTGATCATATCTCAGTTTTAAATGGTTTAAAAGCGTGTTAAAACCACATTTGTTTAAAAAGGTTTACACCCTTGCTGGATGTCATCACTTACACATTTCTTATCCCTTGTACTGTTTGAATTTTTGTCCAATTATTGCAGTGAGTTTTCCATCTTGGGGTGACAGATCAGCTGATTCTTCATCTGCTTCCTTGTTTTTCTTCTGGTCTGTTTTTCTTTTTTTGCTTGAGCTTAGGTGCCCTAGCCACAGTCAATGTATCAGTGTGCAGAACATTCACCACCTCGATTGCTTTGCCGCTTTCTCAATAATACAACTCCAACCGTTTCCTTATATTAAGAAATTTGGGGGGATTCAAAACACGAGGCATGCACCTATCAAGTCAAAATAATTCTGTTTCATTAAACGCACTGAGGTATTACATATCTGGTCAGTGCATGGATGTTTCATGAATTTACTGTTAATTTTGCATGCACACTTTTGCTACGAATATATTGGTGAATAATGGCTGTCTGTGCCAATCCAAGTAGAGCTACTGCTGCACCCAACAACCTGTATAGGTGCAGCAGTGTGAAAAGGGATCATGTGGACTGACCTGAAAGGGTTTATCTTGGTGTGGTTTAAGTGGATTGTAGACAGTTCAGATGGTCTAAGGTCAGAACCAATGCAGCAGCCAAGATCTCTGAGCCAATATAGGCATTAGACATAAGATGCTCTTCCTAGAAAACTGTATCATCCTAGCAGCTACACATCACCGGAAAACCATTTTTCTCTGCAATTAACTGTAACCCTGATGATCCCAACTGTGTGCAATCACACTAACTGATACACTACACACAGGGAATGTCTTTTGTTTGTTTTTATTCTGTGTGTTATTTCCCATGTCCATCGATTATGATTATTGGTCACAATAACATTTTAACTGCCCACTCTGTAGAGTTTTGCGTAATAATTTTCAAAATATTTGAATGCAATATTTTACACATATCAAAACCTTTCCATGTAGTGGTTTTGCTATGTTAACTGAGTGATGGACCTACCTTAACTGACCTTGTTCAGTCTTTTAATTTGTAAGTCCTTAAGTCTAGTGGTTGACATCAGAAGAGGAAAATCTTGAGAGCTCTGACGTCACGTTGAGATAAGTGTTCCTGGTTGTGGATATGTTTCAGAAACTGTAGCAATTCCTATCACTTACACACGTCTTACGAAAACACAGAAGAAAAGACATTCAATTCTCATTCAGATTATTTATAATAACTATGGCTCATTTCCATTAAAATTCCTGAATGCCATGACAGCGTGTGCATGCACAAACCCAAGACGTCTCTTTAAGGGGACTGCAGGCAGGAACTCAGCTTTGTTTCAACTCTGATGACTTAACTCCTCCAAACAGATAAAGTAAATGGGCTTTTGTCAAATTTGTCTTTCTAATGGTCTTACTCATTATGTAATTGTCTCTGCACACACAACTCCAAAGCAGAATATTCCACTTCATGCTTCAGTGATGCTAAGGTGTTCTTGTTGTGAAGCACAACCTGCTTCCAAAATGACACTGGTTCAGATGTTGCTTTGCAAATTTCAAATGCTGACTTTTGGGACGAGGTTACAGGAAAGGTTCTCTTCTGACTCTTGTTACCACTGCATAGTGGAATGATGCACCACTTCTCTTGTTTTGTATTCATTTTGCTTTGTCTTTCTGCTAAGCAAACAGCTTGTCTTAACTTCCATGGGTCCCCTTATCTGACATGTATTGCAAGTTTATCATCAGTTCATTTTATTCCCCATTTGGACTCCTCTAAATTACTTAAAGAAGCCCAGCCTGGATGTTCAACAAGGTGCGACCAGTCAGAGAATTTATCAGCTCTGACTGTTGTGCTGACCTTCTCAACTCTTGACCTGCCTTACAATCCTAATAAGTCAGTTAAAGCCTAAGAAGACAATGAACATGTGACATTTTACAAGTATTAAGGTGTCCAAATTTCTATACATACTACAGTTACAATAATGCATGCTCAAATGGTGCTGTCAAAAAGAAATCTTTTTTTTTTCTTTCCCCAAGTGAAATTTAATTCACTGCCATAAAAAAA
This sequence comes from Paratilapia polleni, assembly GCA_015106735.1. NCBI lineage: Eukaryota > Metazoa > Chordata > Actinopteri > Cichliformes > Cichlidae > Paratilapia > Paratilapia polleni. The sequence goes on from VUQI01013006.1 coordinate 15,036, forward strand.
CACATAAGCCGTTTCGCAGCTGGCAGTCATTGTATCAGTGGTCATTTTATTCGTTAACATGACAAATCAGGATAAGCCTGTGCTAAACTTAACCTGCTAGGGGGCAACTGTAATTCAATTATGAAAATAAGGTTAAGAGCAGCCGTCTGTTTCAAGTCTCACAGTAGAGGTGCTTGCGTGACAAGGGTGTTGACTGACTGACTTGCTTATTAAAACAGAAATATTGTGGAGTTAGATTTGGGTGGGGGTAGGTGATGGCGTATATTGTGTGGTATTGTGTAGTTGGCTTGTTGGATCTGCAGGGCTGCAGCTGGGCCCTTCTTCACACAGGTGCTTAACAGACAGATAAGCACCTGTATCAACAGTAGAGACACTATTTATGTGCATTATGAGAAGAGTAAGTCAGTAGATTCCAGTGTTTTGGAAGGAAAAAAAGGCAAAGGACTTGGCCTCTGTAATATTTATCTGCCTGCCTGTTTGTCCAAACAGTTTAAGCGGTGGCTTAAACAGTGTGTTTACAGCCACAACTGGCATGTCCGTCTGAGGCAAAGGAGCACAATCAATAAGTAACCGGTTATGGCTTATTAAAAATAAATGTACGGATAAAGACCTGTTCAGGACTAGCACATTAATTGTACTAGTACATGCCCATGCTACAGTATTGTTTGGTCTGTTTGTGCCATAGGCAAACTGATATACTTAATCACATTGAAAAAAGTAAAGAAATAGGGGTGATAGATGTTGTTTATATAAATAAATACAAGACAGACGATTAAGGGACCATGTCAGCCGTCCATTGTCTAAACAATAAGTGTATTACTACAGTCATCAGCCAGACACTGTCCACCCCCATTAAGTGAAAAATTGGTATGCAGGATTTTGTTCAATCGGATATAAACACATGTAGTAAATGAGGATTTCATAACTTAGCTTTCATTATGGTTGCATATTTACATGCCTTATGGTTTACCTATACATGTCAATAATGTTACTGTTGTGAAATTAAAATGATACCATGCTTTTATATGGTGTTATAGGTGCATAAATGCTACAAATGAGTCATTTTAGCCTGTAGGTAGGTGGTTGCTAAGCAATATGATGAATTAATAATATCAGATATAGATGAGAACCTTGAGGGGCCTAAGACGTAATTGTGAGCCAAGTTTGGCTGCTCAACTCCTGATTGCGTAGGAGGAGTTGGCGGACAAACAAACAGGTACACAGACAGATTTCCTGTATTATAGTAAGAAGAAGCTTTAATCACTGTGTGGACATTGGTCCTATACACTATCAGAATTTAGAGTATTATTAAGAACGCATACCACTTTGTATTGGATTAAGTTTGCAGTCCCAGTTGTGTATTCATAAAAGCTCTTCATTTTGAAAGTGAAAACACTGAAATAAAATGAAAACAACTCAAAAACTCAGCTGGAAACATCAAAGTGTCAGCATGAGATGGTGTTTTACAATTCAGTGAGCTTAGTTTAATTAGTGTGGTAGCTACAGAAGATAAAGTCTACAGCAAACAGTGAGCCAGCAAACTTGCTATCTTAAAATGCAAGGTTGCTTTTGTCTGCCTTTGTGTGAAATCTGAGACCCATTTTTTTACACTAAAATGTATTTTTCAATAGTAAATCTGCTACCATTTTTTTTTTCAGCAGGTGTAGCAGTAGTTGTAAAATTTCAGTTTACAGATTTACTATTGTTTACACCCTAATTGCAAGTAAGTAAGTTAGTGATAGACGTTGGACTTCAAATTCCTGACAGCTGCAACATCTCCCACTTTGTGTCTTCCAGTAGTGAGCTGAAGGGTCAGCTGCCGCTGGCGTGTATCCAAAGTTAACACCAATATAATCTCTTCAAGGAACTTTTACGTGTCAATGAACCTCTACAGCTATGTGACACAAAAACAGGTCATTTATGTTTTCCTAAACATAAATTCCTAAACAGTTAACTTTTAATTAACCCCTTGAATTAAAGCTGAAGACATGATGTTACCATGGAAACAGTCAGCTGTTTTGTGGATAGGGGAAGTCTTACCAGTGAAAGCCAATCAGAAAAGGGCATGCAGTGTTTGAATGTGTGCGTATGTGATAGCCTTTACAGTCACATGAATGCACCCTTCCTGTCACTCGACCTCCCCACTCGTCCCTCCACCACACCCTCTGTCTTCCCCTTTCCTTCTCTCTCTCTCTCTCTCTCTCTCTCTCTCTCTCTCTCTCTCTCTCCCTCTCTCTCCCTCCCTCTCTCCCTCTCTCCCTCTCTCTCCCTCCCTCTCTCCCTCTCTC
>VUQI01013008.1:2246-22562 GCA_015106735.1 Paratilapia polleni
TATTTAAATTAGATTTTTTTTTTTTTTTTTTTTTTTTTTTTTTTTTTTTTAAATAAATCAGAGATTAGAAAGTATGGCCTGTGCAAACAAAAACACAACTTCCTGCCAATAAACGTGGCACTTCATTACAATAGATTCTTGAAATTAACTACTACATATTACAGGCTCCAAGAAAGAAATATAGTTTGAACATTTAAGTAAGACTGGTCAATTCTGAAACCTGGTACAAGGTTTTCCTTTTAAACAGCTATTTGAGAACAATCCAACTTTGGTTTTCTAATCCACTAAATACATAATACATAATAAACAACGTACAGCAAACTAGAGGCATTTTAAAGTGTGAATTTGAAAAAAAAAAATCCCTTAATCAAAAGAGCACAGAAACAGATTTGTAGTGATGATACCACCTCAGACCAATGCCAGGTCTGCTGTATTGACTTTACAAAATTGAACATCACTGGATCATTATAAGTCTTGTTTTAGGGTAGCATTTTCTTTTTTGTAGACCAGAATGTAAAAGGGAGGAGGTTTTTATCCAACCTCGAGACAAAAGAGTCTTGCTGAATTCAGCTTTTTTATCAATCTCTCTGAATTGTTAAGTGAATTGCTGAACTGGCGATCAAAAGGCCAAAATCGAAGTCTGTTCAATCCCAAGTGAACAACAAGTACACTCAACAAGAGTCAGAGCAGGTTTGCTTCAGAGTGGCCTCCAGAGCTGGAAAAGGTGCCCTGCATCATGCCAAGGATTTAGATTACTGAGCTTACATCTGAGGCCGTAACATGAAGATGATATCCAGGTGAGTTACACTTTCAGTATCATTAATACGCACTGGTGGGTTAATTTTGACTACCAGTTTCTCTCCAGTACCAAACTCTTCTACCTTGCTGAGCAGGCCTGTGCTGTTTGTTTCTGTGTTAATCCTGCCCTCCAGGAGAGTTTTGTATTTGTTCTCCCATATTTTCATCAGGGTCACTGTGTGCTCCTTTGTTTCTCCACATGAAGTCACCTGAAGATTTAGGAAATAGTATCCATCCACCTTCATGAGCAAGCCTTCGTCTTCTTCTGAAATCAGGGCCGTGTCTGCACGATGTGCAGTCCATTTTATTTTACTTTGTCCTGTGGATGACAGACAAGCTGCTCTAAGCTGTGAATTTGGTTTCCTAGAATTGTATTGTCAATATCCTGTTTTTAACAAGACAATTTTCCCTGAAGCAAATGCTGGTATACTGTAATTAGTCATTAAATTACATTTGATTGAATTGTACTTGATGGAATTACATGTTTCTTCTGACAAGGAAATTATGAATGCAGAAACTTCTGAATGGCAACATGACTACTTTTATGAGTGCAGATAATGAAAAAACATTTACCTCCTGTTGCCTTAAAGGTGAGCATTTTTCCTTGGCTTAAGGCAAGCCCATTATTGGGGAGTGACTGCTGAAAGAAGAAAAAGGGATTTATCATTCACAAAATAGTAACATTAAATGTGGTGCCAGCATGACTTCCAGTGACACACACTTAAGCCCAGAGAAGTTGCAGTTTATTAAATGTGAGACAATAGCACCTCTGTCTTCACAGTGAGAACAGAATAGACTGTGTGCTATCTTCAGAAGGAAAATGAAAAGACAACAGTTTAGTTTAGTGGCATTTCCCCGAATGTGGCAATGACGTCACAGAGCTTCCTCCAAGAGGGGAGGAGAGTGGTTAGACTGTCTGACATAAGTAACTCATAGGAAATGGAATTAATCTGAGATAGATCATGCAGGAGGTGTGCGTTTGGAATATTGGCGTAGCGAATACAAGTAGCACCAGCAGGACATCTTTATCGCAAGGAAAAAAAAAAAGTATACAGGTTGCAAAAATATTTAACACGAAAGTCAAGAGAAAAATCAGAAACTCTGAACAAATCTCTGAAACTATGGATATCTTACCGGAAGTGTAACATTTTCCTTGGATGTCCTTTTGGATGATTCTACAGCACTACTGTCCTGAGATTGGAAAAGGAAACAAGAGCAAAAAATGTGCTTATACTAAATGGTACAAGAGGGTTTTGAGGGAAAAAAGTGCTGCTGACTGAAGCTGATCCCACTTTTGGTGCAACAAAGTCATTCAAGTTTTCAAAATAGTGCTGCCAAATCAATTGTCCAATAAGGGGCATTTTCCTCTGTTTAAACATTTAAACACGTTTGCTTACTAGAAAACCACAGTGCAGCCTTATATTTTCCCTTGATTACCCCAGTAATCAACATGAGTTTTGAATGAAGTGATGCATCATTTTTGTTGCCTTCTTGTATTGTTTTGTTTTATTCTCTGGGAAATCGACTGACCTAAAACAGTTCGTTTCTACCTAAACATTCTGAGAAAGCTTTCACTGTTTGGAAGTCATGACAGGGGTCTGTAACCAACTGCAGACCACAGGCATAGGTGTCTTTCTCACCAGCTGTACTACTACCAAAACCACAAAAAAGAACAGATGTACGACACAGGTGTTTTTATTACACCAGTCCTGACATTTTCTGACGTTCACGTAGTTCATTTAAAAAATGACTAAAAATGAAAACTACAGGTTTAAAAGGCTAACTTTTTGTCTAATGACTAATGACCATAATTAGTGTAGATGTAAAACAAGTTGAACCTGAGGCTATTCAAAGAGTTCTCACCAGGTATTTATGTCCCGCTGTGAAGAAGAGGATGATGATCACAATCTGGATTATGGAAATTATGGTGGTCCACAACAGGAGGATATGGATCAGGAAATGCTGGGTACGCTGTGGCATCGTCAGTCCGACAGCAGTGTTCAGAGCGCTCTGAGCCCGGGGAACGCAGGAAGACAGATGTTAAGAAATGACGACTGTACAAGTCCTGAGTTTCCTCTGCTGTGCACTGATGTGTGTGAGTTCGCTTCCTGAGCTCAGTGTGTACATGTGGTGATGATGTTTTAATGTCTAGCTGTGTTCTGCTGTGCCCTAAGTATCTAAAGAACAAAGAATATCCAAGTGGTACTTTCCCCTGCATGCTACTGAAGACAGACACAGCAGGACCAGATTATATCTGCATATGGGGACTGGCCCTTTTCTCCTACTCACCACAAGTTACACAAGCATAAGGAACAAGACTCATAATCCGGGAGAAAAGGAAGGAGTGAAAAACTTTGACACGACTGTATGTCGAAATTAATGATTCAGTTCCTTATTTAAGAAGAGACTGTTATTGTGAGAAAGTTATGATATTTGTGTGTATAATATAACACTGAAAATCATTACTTTGCTGCTTTTTTTTTATATATATATATATTTTTTCCTCCAACATGTGTTAATATCAAAATGGTAGAGTAAAGGTGTGTAACAGCAGGATAATATGGTTAAAGACTGAATCAAATAATGATAGTTTGTATTAGTTTATGATCAAATTATTGAGGATTTTTAAATGTAAAGCTAAACTCTGAAGCATTTTTCCTCTGTACATGAAATATTGGGGTGAAAATGATTAAAAAAAAAACACCATAACTAGAGATGAAAAATAGTACACATTACACAAAAGGAAGAACTGTTCAACATTATTAAACCACATATCGTTGACTGAATAGCTCAATTAAGTCATCATTGTATTTATATCAAGCCAATCAGTACTTAAAGTTATTATCAGTACCTTATCTTACATCTGACCTAGTATGTCACTGTAAAATTAGCAGTGGAACTCAAAAATGTCACGATGTGCTGTTTACTATTTGCACGTCTTGAAAATTCCCACCTGCATCTAAATTCTGCTTGTGGTCAGTAAATGTGGTTTCACTTTCTCCGTTTGTACTCTGTTTGGGGAAAGTTTCATGGCAGCAAAACAGGATGGGCTTTGGTTCAGGTATGCGTCATCAGACTCAATAGAGGACTCAAAGACAAAATGATACCTGTGGTGTGGTACATTTATGAGTGGGAATGGTCAAGTAACACACTTAATAAGCAGCATGCCTAGACTTGTTACCGTGGCTGTATTTTAGTTAAATTTACTTAAGAGGAACAAAAAAAGGGACTATTTTTTTGTTTGTTTGTTTCTTTGATTGGATGGGAAAAGCCAGTGAGCAATTGTATTTTTTAAAAGGTCAGCAGTATCGAGTCATGTGCAAGTCTAAAGCACAGAGAGAAACCCCTAGTGAGTCTCAGCTTCTGATGAATAATATGACAGGAATGCACTAATTCTTTCTGCAATGTGTCTAGCTTAGTTCTGCATTTTCGGTGATTCAGTATTTTCCAAACATAAGCCAAAACAAATGGCGTAACTTATAACGAATCACAGTATAATTTGAGGGGCACAGACTAAACCATATAATACAAATGTATTATATGCACCAAAGGTCCTATGGTGCATATAATACATTTGCATATATTGGACACATAATATCACAAAAGGATGGAAGTATGAGGAGTAATGACATCAATATGAAAGTACTAAACATAGCACAGCATTATGGAAAAATTCATAGAAAACTATTTGCTAAAGGCTATGACATAATGCATGTCATAAAGTCATCAAATCAGCAGAGAAGAAAGTATTGTACAACCCTTCTAGATGATTTAGATAGAAGGTGGTTACTTCCTCTGATGTTCTCACTACTATTATGATGATTTACAGCCATCTAGTGGATGTAAAACAATAGTGCAAAAAACTGAGACACTCGATCCTAAATAAGAATACAAAATAAAAGACTAACAAATAAAATCACACTTTGTTTCACTAGTAATTGTTATTAATGCCCTATAGTAAATGCAAAACTGTAAAACTATGTTCCAAACATCTGAAGCTGAGGTTTCACTAGTATTACTGCATCAATGTAGGATTTCCCAAAGACAACCCACAGTTCAACATACAGCATATGCTTTTCTTTCTTACTTTTTCTTTTCTTTTCTTTGTCCTTAAATCTTTGGGTTCTCTGTGGGTACTCCAACTTCTTCCCAAAGTTCAAAGAAATGGTTGTGATTCTGTGTTGGTCATAGTTCTCCAGGCTTTCTGAAGGTCTTTCAAAGTTTTTCTTTGGACATTGGCTGCTTTTTCACTTATTTTCAGTCCAGTCCTTGTACCTGACATTCCTGAAGACTGCTTAGAGAAATTACAAGAAAGCTTGCCTACCATGCTGGTGGTCATACCAAATATCAACTTTCAAGCTGATTAGAATTGTACAAACTCAGTTTTTGCCTTTTATACTGTATTTCAATTTATGTTTGCACATGTTTCAATAAATTTCTGCATAAAGAAATTAGTGGTGACTCAAGACTGTTGCACAGTACTGTAAGGTGTGAATGTGAGTGTGAATGGTTGTTTCTCTGTGTTAACCTGTGATGGACTGGTGACCTGTCCAGGGTATACTCCACCTCTCGCTTAATTACAACTGGGCAGGTTCCAGCCCTGAAGTGGATAAGCAGTAAAGAAAATGGATGGATAGATAAATATGTTTAGTTTATAGAGGTGCTTATTAGTAGATTAAAAAAAAAAAAAAGGCAAATACAAAATAATGCATTATAAATTAGGACCACACTGTTTGATTCTGTCAGTTTTCCTTCTCTTAGAGCGGGTTTGTGTATAAATATTAATACACATTTTCTCAGATTTGCATAAAAATAAAAAACAAAACAAAACAAAACAAAAAAAAAAACCTAAAGAAATCTGAAGACATCCATAAAAAGCAGCATTGCTGGAGGGCCTTTGAAGTAAAGCAGCTGTAATCCTGCTTTTGGTGCTTTCTGCAAATGTGCAAAGCCTTTACTTAGACAATGAGGGCTTACCTGCTAATCTAAAAGCTGGTTTAGATCTATATCATGAACCTTTGTGCCGTTTGCTTGCACAGCAATTGCAGTAAAAGTTTTTCAATAAAAGAACTGAGTTGCAAAAATAGAAGAAAAATAGAAAACAAAAATGTGCTCATATATTTGCCAGGTAATATTCATGCTTGCAGTTTAAAAAAAGGGTCCCCATTTTTCATTACAGGATAAGCCAAAACATCTATGTTTAGCATTCAATAATGGTTCAATTATTTGTTTTCCATTCATTTTCCATGCTCATGTTGGGGTGAAATTGAAGACCATATCTATACAGCTCCTAAATGTTACTCAGCAAAAATGTGAATACTGCATTTACAGCTGATATGATTAGATTGATGGCTGATTGCTCTATAGAAAATTAGATGGGAAATTATAATGGATGCTTTTGATCATTCAAAACCTAATAATTAATGAATAAGACCGAGGATTAATTCATTACAGAAACTGCAGCTTAAGCAAACAGCAGATGGATTTGTAGTTTAATCTAAAGTCCTAATGATGAAGCTGGGAAACTTTTAAGAGATGAAGCAGTTGTACTCCTGTGTTTACAGCAGGTGGCAGGATACCTCCAACCCAAAGTCTATTTGGTATAAAGAGCAAAGGAATTGATAACAACTAAGGGAATCAAATGACCTATACAGCTCTGGATCAACAGATGAAATATCATGATATTTCATAAAGCCACCATGCGTTCAGTGGGGCAAAGACCGTTCAGATTGTTTTATTGAGTGCTCTGGCAGACAATCAAGCAGCCGTCAGTATTATGGAAATGAAATTACTTGCAGTAAGGAAGTTGTGTACCTATATAGGCTTAAGGCTCCGTGCAATAAATATTAAAAAGTCATCACAACAAAGGATATTTGATTGCTTTTCACAACGACACACTGATATCTATATTATATTATTATTATTTAAACTCTTGTTTTGTTTTTATTTTGTTTGTGTGACAATGATGAAAAACAAACTAATTAACAACAACAACAACAACAACACCCCAGATGTCCTTTAGTCTAAACATCAGAAGCTGTATGTGGGACACGTCCTGACGTTGGTGGGACAGTTAATGCGTCAGACATCTCCGTGGACACGAGGTCGGGTGGATCTAACGCGTTATGAGTCCAGTCTGATCGTTACATATTGATTTTCTAAGTTTTAACGCAGCTCGCGCACCAGGATACGTAAAGTCAAACCAAATAGTACCGGAAATAATGCGAGATTGTAACCAAAATAAATGCATCACTGCTACCCGGCTTGGGATGGGAGGGGCAGTCGTGAAGACACGGTTTATTTTGGAAGTTCCTGCTCTAAAGTTCAGGCTTTCATTAATGTTGACATGGATGTTCGGTCGGGACGTTTGAAAGCAGTCGGTGCAGCACACTCTCACTTTGGAGTTTGTTGTGACTCGGTCTAGTCGGATGTTTTGTGTTCACTCGTTCTAGTTTTCTCCTGCCTTGCCTTTTCCCGACAAACGTTACCTCACCTAGCGGCTGGTTGGTTGACCGGGGTCTCCTGCTGTCAAACTTTAGTTGACATGGTTTGCCGCACCGACGACGGATGGACTTAAAGGTTTTGTAATTTTCACCATTTGCCGGACACCCCACACATAAAGGACTAACTGCAACTGCTTTTGAACAAGTTGTCATTAACTTTTAATCAGCTAGAGACATGCAGAAGTTCAATTCCACCGGTACTCACGGCAGCACGCTTCCCCGGGACGCGGAGCTCCAGCAGCGGTTAGCTGATAGCGGAGGATCCGGAGAAGGGAAGGAAAACGGCGCTGGGAAACAGTTCCTCACCCAATCTGAGGAGGAGAGCTCGTTTTGCACCAAGAGAAAGATGCTTGTTTGTTTGGATGTATTATGCCTGTGTGTTGGTAAGAAGACTACTACTACCACCTCTTAATTTAATTAAATTTAACTAACCCAGAAAACAAATAATGTTTACTTCCACTGTTCTGAATCGTTAATACCAACAACTGTGCACTTTGAGCACTCTTGATTTCTATGTCTCCTTTTTCTGTCAGTTTTTTCATGTCATAAACAAAGTTGATTCCAGGGAGGAAAAAGGCACAAACTATCCAACACTGGATTGGGATTTGTTGAAGGTAACGAAGCTGCAAAGCATTTTTCCAGACGTCAAGTGGAAACTGAAAACAGAAAACTTCAGCTCGGTCCCCTCTCCGTGCACGTGGGGGCAGGAGGGAGGGAAGGACCGGGGAAAGTGTGGGTGGCGGCTCAGCTGGCAGCAGCTGAGTTGTCCCGGGAATTCATCTGTTCCCATGGTAACTCCCAAAGTTCCCGGGAGAAGAACGTGGGAATAAGGATAAAAACATGCCCTGTGCTGAATTACCTCTGTGCAGAGCACTTTAGCCTCTCTCACTGAGGGTTACGTTTACTGTTAATAACAAATAATTTACCAAGGTCAGCTGAAAAGGTATGAATTAATATAACTGAGCAGGCTTCACAACAAGAAATAAAAACAGCCATCGCCACAATAAAGAAAGAAAGAAGAGCCAAAATATTATTAGAAACACAGAGAACACGTATGGATACCAACCACAACCCCCAAAGTGTTAGTTTATCATGGAGAAAAACAAACTTGCAGTTGATTTATATAAAAAAAAAACAATTCATGAGATGGGTCATAATCAGCCATTATTAAACATATGGACACAGGCTATAACATGTGATTCGATTTTTTCAGATTGCTTTGATTCAGTAAGGAGCAGATTAATTGTCATTCTGTTATTTTAAGAGTTGAATAAATTTTGATTTATTATGATCAGAATAATATTCTCTCAGTGTAGTCTTAAAATCGGCTAAAGATAGACTGAACTTTAAGTAACAGAAATGTAGCAGAACACGAATGCAAAATGTTAACATGTCACCTCAGACGCTGAAGATGAAGAGTTATATTTGCTCAGAATTGAAGTAAAAGTTTATTATTTGTGTTGACATGTGCTTTAGGCCTAATTTTAATGATACCTTTTCAAAGATAGTAGAACTGATTCACATGTTTTGGTTTATATTGATGTAATGCACCATATCTTAGGACATTAATGTTTATATGTTGTTTGCAGGGCCAGTGCTATTCCACAAAGGCTAGAGTGACTATAGAAATGTATGAGGAGGAAATAAAACTGTTATTTCAATCTGAAATTCATAAAATTAGAATACTCACTAGTACCTCAGAGTTGTATTTTTGACTTGTAACTATTTGAGTAAATGTACTTGATTACTTTCACCTCTATCTATTATTAGAAATCCTCTGAAACCTTGGTGCCTTAGTTTGGCACCCACTGTTCTCTGTGATGCGTGAGACAATATATAATTCATAAGTTTCATGTTGTCATCTCACATGACTGCAATAGGGAAGGGAGCACCAGTGGTTTGTGAATGAGTGGTTATTCAGACCAGCTGTGGGTGAACCCAGAACCCGTCTAGGCGGACCGACAGGTCTCAGGCTTGGCCGTTAAATCACAGGAAGTAGCCTGGAAAACTGGATGAAAGTTTGAGGCAGTCAGTTTTTTTCATTGCTGAGCTATTCTTAACCCCTGCAGGTATACTATTAGCTGTTCAGTTTGTACACTTCTCTGCAGCTTTGTTCTGGTTTTAGGAAGTGGCTAGCAACCTGGCATCAATCAGGAAAGTGGAGGAAATGGTCTCTCTCGGTTCTTCTAAGACATAAACTGAGCACGCCACTGGCTTTCTCACAAAAATGCATGCTCTGACCCTTCTTATCCCTCTCTGACTAGATAACAGTGCTGAGCCTGTGTTGCTGGGCATCAAGCTGAACACAGCTGAGAGGATTTAGAAAGTCTGTTGGACTAAAACGTTCAAGTCAAAGCTCACCAATCTCTAAAATCCGGGTTTGATTTGGTTCTTTGATATGTTCCTGGTGCACTTTCAGAATAAAGTGTCTGAAAAAATACCTCATACTGAGACACATTTTCAAATAATGACTTACAGCAATAATGTGAAGGAATAAGGTATTACAGCTTTGGATTAAAGAGCTTTATCTTACCCATTTTGAGAGGTTTAACATCAGCTAAAATAACATGACAAAAACTGTACTTTCCAGTTTTATTAAGCACAGCCAGATATGCTTTCAGATAGATCAACAACCACAATACTACCTATTATATGTCACAGGTGGACAATTAAATAAATAAATAAAGTGTCCTAAAATTAGATGTAATTTGCAGTACACTACAAGGCATTGTTTCCCCCCATTGTTGCATATGATAGAGTGTATCAGCTATTAGGTTACTTACAGATTCTCATCTGTCTGACTGCATCCTGTCTGTCTGTATCCTGCAGAGGCCTGACATTGACTCAGCCATGGGTATTTGGCAGTGAATGTCATCACTTGCTGAAAATGAATTGGGGCCCTTCATATCACTTAACCCTCATATCTCTGACTAACTAAATTTTCCCTTAAAATGCTGTTATCAGATTCCCTCAGACAGTTTACCCGCCAGCATTATTCATCCTTTAAAGGGGCTCATTCACGACTGTAAAAGTGGAATTTTACCCTGAAGCACCACCACTCATTATGTGATCAGCTGAAGAGGGATTCTGCAATGTTCTGAGGTTATCACTGTCTCTCCAAGTCTCTTTAGTGTTTACTTCACATTTGAAGTGGCGACGTAAAGTTAAATGAGCTTTAATCTGTCTGTGGAATGTGGGGATACTGAGGTCATTAACTGAGGCTTTGACTGAGTTTACCTGATCTGATTCTTTCTCAACACCAGGCTTGTCTAACATTGTTGTACTTCAGTTATAAGGCAGTGTTGATTATGGGGGTGTTCGGGCATGTACATGATGTAGACGCTTGACAGAGATAAATTGTTCTGGTTCAGCTCAGTGCCAGTAAGTTCCAGAATGCAAATGCCTGAATTTGTTTTCAAGTGTTTGCTTGCGCGTTAAAGTGTGTGCACACATTCCTGTTGACACTGTGACTCAAAAAGAGCAGACAAAGTCTTCGCCCCGTGGCTGCACGTAATATCTAGAGTCCGGCCACCCAGAGGTCAGAAGGTTTTAGGGTTTTGTCATTTCTGACGAGCGTGCAGGGACAGGCCTTCCAGACTGCGCTGCTGTTTCCCTCCCGTACAGGTGGCCCTGACTCTGTCATCACCCTAATAAAGTCAGTTATTGACTCTCTAAAGGGTAACTGGGTAATGAATGAAAGTGGCACTTGAGGAACCCACTATACAATAAAAGCTTATACAACAGAAATGAAACATAAAGAATGTTACGAGGCATGACATTTCTCTAGGGGTTAATTACAAAGCTGTGCCATTTTCACACTTGCCTGATATGCAAAAGATAATAGACTAGGTTAAATTAATACAAAAGATCATTTGCCTGGTTCTTGTTTTTGTATATGAAAGAGAGAGCTGGAAACAGTTGATTGCCGTTGTGTGTGAATGTGTGTTTTTGTTCTAGACATGAAGCAGCATGCCAGAACAAGATGACTGGTATCTTCGAAAGTGATCTGAATACTGAAAGGGCTCCCTCTTTCTAGCCTACATCCACTTATGTCCCCTTCTCTTTTCCTCCTCTTTTCTTCAGGCACACTGTTTTGGAACCAAAGGTGTCCCAGTGATGTAGTGAGGCGTGCGAGTGTGTTTTATGTCTGCATGTGTTTTGGGCGGGTGGCGGATTTATGTTAGAGGATTTTTGGTTATGCTCTTTTGGTAGAGAAAGCCGCCAAGTGAGTCAGACAGCAAGAGAACACGTCACAGCATGTTGGTGTGTATAGGCTCAGAAATATTAAATTGTGCGTGTGCGTATGTGTGTGTGTGTAAAAGTGTGGGTGTGGGTGTTTGTATGTGTATGAGTCATCGCTGTTTGCTGTTAATGCAGACACCCTACTACAGCTGCCATGTGCTTGCTGTTTGTTGACAAATTCGTCTTAGGCCCTGACTCTCTGAAGTTATGGAAAACATTGGCGTCAGTCTGCGGCTGACAGATGGAGCACCATTAAAAATGGCTCAGTCAAATCATTAGCTAGTGGAAGAACTGATTTCGCTTACTGTCCCTTGTTAGTCTATTAATGCATCTCCTTCCCATTTGACAGTGCTGCAGAGTTACAGGAATCCATTAAGTGCACCCTTCCTTAGACAGACCACAAGGGACTATTCACTGCACTTTTCTGGACGTCTTCTTTCACCCATTAGTACGCTAGACTCGGCTAAGACCTTAGAAATGTTCCAGGTGCCTATAGGCTGAGGGGCAAGTGAGAGCCTGAATGAGTGAAAAGCCCCAGGGATGGAGAATAGAGTAAGATACGGAAAGGGAGAAGAGGCTGAGGATCTACAGTAGGGGTCAGGGGTCAGACCCTCGGGCGCCTGAGGGATCGTATACACAGCTGTCTGTTTATGTCCTAGTGAGGAAGTAGTACTCAGAACCGGATAGGAAATGTTCAGACAGCAGATAGCTTCAAATATACTTTTAATGAGACAGCTGCAATCTTCTCCTAGATGACGGTTCTATAAGTGCCCAGGGTGGTCCATAGGTATTAGCCGTAATGAGTGAATAAAGATGTGTGTATCACTCTAATCCTCAGTGCTCATTAGCTCCAATGGGCCTGGAGAGGCTTACCAGAAGACTGTACCTGACTCTGAATACAGGCTGTAACTCCACCTCTGCATCTGTCAGAACTAATGACTCGTCTTCTATCTGTTCCCCTATAAGAAGTCTTAGACATCCCCTCTTGGTGCCATTGCATGGTTACCCATCATCGGGTACATTTTATCATTGTGGCGCATCTCACCTGCTGGAGCCTTTCCTCCGTTTATCATCTCAAGCTTTGACTGTTCTAACAGCACATTCCCTGCAAACCAAAACACACGTACAAAACAGCCCTGCAGGTCTGAACTCTTTCCATACATAGAGTGCCACCGCAAGCAGGCTGTACCATGCTAAATACCTCTCCTGAAGTCTAAACAGCTCTCACCTCACCGTGCACACCCTTACCTTCACACCACAAAAACCATCGGGGAAGTCTTTAAAGTTTCCAAGGTACACACCACAGTGGTGGGTTTTTTATGTTCTTGCTAAATCAGACAGGCAGACAGACAGACTGCTTCAAACTTCCCCACTCAGGCCCTGAACTCCAGAGTCAGGCTCCAGGAAGCAAGGCACTGAAGTGTGGAGAGAACAGAAGCAACTGCGGGAAACATGTCTCCACTGGCCAGTGGCAACAGTAACAGTGGAAAGGGCAAGCAAGAACTCTGGTGCACTGTTAGGAGGTGAAGCAACTGCCATTCTTAAACAACATTGTATTTTAGTTTTCACACTAGAGCCACGTGGTTTATTTTTGCTCTGTGTTGAGTTATTAATGTAGTACATTAAAACCTCCATAAATATTATCATTTTTGGCCAACGAGGTACTTGGAGCTGTCTCACTGTTTCTTTCTGGGCCTTTCCGGGGTCCCTGTTTTTGCCTCTATTAATGAGTTGGATATGGGCTGATAAATGAAGCAGTGTGGGTATACTTAAACAGTTTGTGTTTAGAGTCCAGCTGCAGCAGATGTTGACGATAGCAGATGGGTAACAAAAATCCAAGACTGTTGTGACTTCTCAGTCCCCCTTCATTGAAAAATCTCTTGATGATGTCATCAGGGTAGACAAAACAGATTCATACCCCAGAACAATCCGCCCAATTATGGGAAAATAAAAGTGTGTGTGTGTGTGTGTGTGTGTGTGTGTCAGTGCACGAGGCCCACACTTATGCTTCTCCCATTCCTCCCTCACCTGGTTTGTGCCACCAAGGAAGAACTTCTACATTCTCTTATACACTCACAGCACTTTAATTGGGTTTGTTGCAGTCTATGGTTGGCAATAATAATCACAACCTTGGTGCGAATGACTTCACCTGCTGTTGAAATGTTACCTGCCCTACAGTACAACTGCCTGTGTGTGTTTGTTCTTTTGTGTGATTGAGTATGTGCCATGAGGTGCACAGTCTCTTCCCAGACTAACTCTTAAAACAGAGTCTTTCATATCAGTTAAAACAGCAAATTCTCAACTCTGCCTTTAATGATCTCAAGCTGCGCAGGGATTAGATGAAATAGCAGATCTTATGGAGACAGTTTTGTGCCACTGGAGTCATCATTGCACAAATAATTGTACAAACCCACCCAGTCCATCTGCAGACTGCCATTTATGAGCATACTAGGAATGCCGTCACGCTGCTTCCTGTAATGTTGTTAATGGGGATTATCAAGCTTGCAGAGATTCAAATTACAACATGGCACAATTCACTTCACTAGCTTATTATTTTTGAAAGGTTGACTTGCAGGTAAATAAGCATCTTAAAATTTGGTTGGGAAATCTTGGCACATGCAGGCTGATGATGAGCTCAGTGAGGGTGGACCACCTGCGAAGGGTGCCGCACAGCCCAGGCTCAACCCAGTCCTAAATCCCGCAGGCCACATGTGTTGACAGGTCACTAATAGTCTGTCCTCTAGCTTTATCAAAGGGCAAATGTAGAAAGAGGCCTGTGTAGTCAAATATTATTGAGTGTGATGGAACAGATGACCATTACTGTGGCTTGGAGATAGCTTTAGGCTATGTCATGCTAATCTATGAGTATGCACAGGCTGTTTGTCTGACAGCAGCAGCATCCATAGGAGTTAAATTAGTTCTGTGTTAGTGAATGTGGTGTCTGCCTTAGTGCATGTGTTTTGGACTGTTTTTTGTGGTTTACGGCTCTAGCATGGTTGGTTAATTTTTTCCAGGTGGTTTTTGTTTTGTGGTGTGTTTGGTTGTCTTGTTAATCTGTGTGTCTGTGGATTTGGTTTGTTTGCATCTTAGTGTGGTTTTTATGTGTATGTGAACGTGTTGAGTTTGTATATGTGTTGGGGGGTATTCTGCTGGTTGAGGCGGGGTCGTGTTTACAGAGCAGGTCCCAGCAGAGCCCAGATCTCTGACCCTCACATTCCAGAACCACCACTAATCGCCTCCGTCTGCTGTTCTTTAAAGAGGAACCTTTGCTGCATCTCTCTTGGCTCCGTCTTTCCAGTTTTCTCTCACACCAGTTTTACTGTCCTCACCCCCATTTGTCAATTTTTTGGCCTTCTGGCCATGCATTGTAGCCTAGCTTTTGGTCCGACGCTGAATTGATCAGTAGATGTTGAGCAACATGACCTTAAGGTATGTCAATGAATACCTACCATCTGCCTTCTTTTCTTTGCACTCCTCCTTAAGCCACTTTCTTCATAGGCTTTTTTTAATTTTTTTTATTTATTTATTTTTTCTTGCTTTTGGTTGTTGTTGTTCTCCTCTCACAGTGAGCTCATTCGGGGTTTGTGGTCATAGATGTGTAAATTAGAACCAGAAGAGTTTCTCAGAGTGAGGCACATATCCCCTCTTTTCTTTCCTCCCTCCCTCTTTCTATCCTTTTGACTATTTGAAAACATTCCTGCTTTGAATGTTAGGCCCAGCAAGCAGCACATTTTGGCTCTTAGAGCCAACCCACTCCTCTTCCTCCTTTTGGGTCCCCCTCGCAGGCCTTCCTGGTCTGGCTCTCTTTTAAGCATGTCTTGGCCAGGTGCAGAGGTTGGCTCACAGCTGCCTGACAGAGGCTGTGAGGGTCTGTGGAGTGTTTTTCTGTCATGTTGTGAAAGCATTTTTAATGTAGCTGCAAAACATAGAGGTTGATAGTGACACAGGAGCTTGTAATTTGTTTAGGATTGTTCACATACAAGTACATTTCAAGTACATTTGCTTAGTTTTTTTTCTTATTATATTACCAAGACGCTTTTTAAACCGCTGTGCCGTGTTTAGTGACCATTGCTTCCAGGGGAAACTCTGTCCATGGACTGCATGCAAAAATGGGAAAGCAGTACAATCCATCTCAGTCTGGTGTAGCACTTCATGGATCCCTTTAGCCCATATATATTGTCAGAGATCCTTTAAGAAGTCTTACTGTAACTGCAGAGTGTTTAGACCTTAATGGAGCTTCTCTCCACTATCTGTCTGTCAATACAGCAAAATATTGATTATTGGGAGATGATTAGATATTGTGGAATCAGGTGAGGGGCTTTTAATGGATAATATGGAAAGCAGAAAGAATCTGAAATGACCTGTTTGCCACAAAATTGTCCCTATTGTTAACTATTTGATTCATCATCAAATGTCAAACTTCATCATCAGTGTTTGAGTGCATCCAAACAATATCACAAAACACAGGATGTCTGTCTGTTTAAAAACTTATAACATGTCAGTTTTTTATTTTAAGGGATTATTATCACCACTTATGGTGTTACGTTGGAGGGGTTTTTACTTTAACACATGTTTGAAATGGAGTTTTATTATGACTAAACTGAAAGGAAAAAACAAAATCCCCACCCACTGTTGAAAGGGTGTGGATTTTGGAGCTCTGCGGGTCTCCACTTGGATATGATACACATAGGGGTATTATGATTGAGGGGGTATTATTCAAAAATGTGCATTTCATGCATGTGACAGAAAGACCAAAAAAGGATACCCCAATTGAGGTTATTTATTTATGTGTCACTTGTTCATCATATTCCATTGATCTTAGCTAATGTAAACTCATGTTCAAGACAAGAATTTCAAGGTAAATAAAAAAAGATCTTTAACTATTTTACTGACAAAATAGGCAGCACCTGTATATGAAATGCATGTGAATGTGTGTGCTATAGGAGGCACATCAGTGTGTGACTGAGCTAAACTTATGAATTTGTATGTGATCCGCCATCTGTAGACGTAGCGTCTGAATGAGATGAGGTCAGATGTGAGGTGTTTTCGATCTCTCTTTTTTTGTTGGCGTCACAGCCTCTGCTATCTGTCTTCAGCATGTTTCCCTCTCTCCTTCTCTCCCTTAAAATCTCTTGAAATATATGGAAGTGAGCTTGTTTTTGTCTTTGTTTTGTGTTTCTGTGAGGGCAGCTTGACTTTAACACACACACATTTGACTTATATCTTACTGTGTCCCAGCCATAACCCTGGCTACTGCGTTTATCAGTTAAATAAAGTTGAATGAACAGCATGAGGGTTTAGTGGACCCAATGTTTGGCTAAAGCTGAAACAAGGTCAGTGTTGGCAGATCTCAAAGAGAACAAACTGTAGCTACCTGCTGTTCATCAGATATTAATTTCCCACCTTTTTCTGTTAAAATTTGCTGGTTTATCATGATTAAAGACATGTTTTCAGGCTCTTGTTTGTGTATTTGAGTGAGTATCCTTCTGGCCTGGTTTTAAATGTGTATCCCGTGCTCTGTTCAGTCACGTAGTCTGAGAGATTCCCTGGCAGGAGCAGTGTTTTGGCCTGGGAGCATTCCAGCCAACAAGCAGGCCTGGGATGATAGGGAGAGGCACAGAGGTTAATGATTAGTCCCATGTCCTTGCTGCGTTCCATGGGGTGACAAGGGGACATGGGATAAGGGACAGAGAAATGGAGCAAGGACAAGGCTTTAGAGGGTTATTGGCTGTTAGTATGAAGTATGCAGAACAAAAGCTGTGCAGCTCAGCCCTCGTTTGTGGAGGTACAAACGCCACCTCCCTATTTGTCATTAAAAATTAGCACAAATTTTACCCAGTGAACTTTGATCATGAGACTGTGGGGTTTGTTTACTTAAGTGTGCCAGACCTTGGCCACTTTCACCTGATAACCTGAGTTCTTATAATCAGTGGCCAGCCATGAAACGTAATGTAGGACAGCTGTCAATGTGAGTTTAGATTGGGTTAAACTGAGTCACTGCTTTTGGCTGGAACACGGCATATTTGTTAAACGATACCTTGATGTGACACAGTGACTTTATTGTCTTCTTTCAGCACACTGAGGTTATGTGTACCATCTTCCACTATCCTCATCTGAATTCTGCACTATCATGCTGGCTGGCTGTCCATCTTTCCATGTCTGTCAACCTTGTCCTACTCCCTGCTCTGTGTGTTGAAAGCAGCTATGTGTGGAATTCCTGATCCACAAGAATCTGGAAATCATGTCACCAAATGACTGACAGTTTAATGCTGCCCCTTTATTATATTAGAAGGCCACCTTTATGTCAGTCGACAGTATCACTATCTGTGTATCTCACTGTCTGCCTGTCTTTTTTTGTTATTGTGTTATACAGACTACATCACAGACATTCATCAAGCCATCTTTTGTTTTTTGTCTGTCTCCTTGCCCTTTCTCTCCCCCCACATTTCATCAGCCTCCATCCCATTTTTTGCATGTGAGTTGAAGGCTGTGACTCCATACAGGCGAGGCTTTTTCTGCGGAGACCCCACCATCACTTATCCCTACGTGAAGAGCGAGGCCATCCCTGACAACCTGCTCACCGCTGGTGGCATTGCCATCACTGGTGTAGCGGTAAGACAGTAATTCCTGTTTCGTGTAAGCACAGAAAGTTAAAGCTGTCATCATCTTTATATAGTGTAATTGAGCGTGTGTTTGCTTAAATGTAAAACAAACATACTTTCTTAATATTTGTTCAGCTTAGCAGTATGTCCTGTCTTTTTCTTCCCTTTCAGATCGCTTTAGGTGAATGCTACCGTGTGCGTTTCCGAGGCGTGCACTCACGGGCTTTTGTTAGAAACCGCTATGTGTCATGCCTGTACAAGGAACTGGGAAGCTTCCTGTTTGGTTGTTCTGTTGGTCAGTCTCTCACCAATATGGCCAAGCTAAGCGTAGGTCGTCTGCGACCCAACTTCCTGTCTGTGTGCAACATCACTTATGCATCCATTAAGTGCAAAGAAGGCAGCTACGTCTCTGCAGATGCGGTATTCTGCACTCAGGAGAAGAAGATAGTGGATGAGGCAAGGTGTGTGGTTTGTGTGCAATTATTTGCTTAGTAAGGGTGGGGTATGCAGAAACCTAAGTTAATGTGTAACCTTCGGCTTCTTTTATGGATCTCCTCTTTCAGGAAGTCATTTTTTTCCGGCCATGCTTCCTTCGCAATGTACACCATGCTCTATCTGGCAGTAAGTCACTTTGCTTTACACACACCCACACTTAAGCAAATCTGGAAAGTGACCTTCACATTCACCTGAGCTCATATTGTGAAATTACAGCATTCAGTGCTGTGTTTACAGTGTTGAAGGAATATTACAGTTCTCACTTTCTTTTCAGTTTTTAAAGACAACACCAATCCTTAGAAGCATAGAACACTGCTAATTGAACATGCACAAACACACACCAAGTCATGTGCTGTTAAACACATTCATGCTTCCCAGTCGTGAGGGAGGAGATCTTTGAGAGCACCAATTCTCTACAGGCATCCAGCTTCCAACCAAAAGAGCTGGTGAGACAGAAAGATGGGGAGGAAGAGGATTTGGAGTGGGCTAGAGAATGAGGGAGAATGTTTTCCACAGGGAACATGAATAGATGAAGAGAGTCCACAGACAGAGGAGGCCTTGTTGTGGGTCTCATTTAGTGGAGGTGGGGGGGGAGAGCTGAATATGCCTGCTGAGAGATCGACAGGCTTCTTTCAGCAATAGACACCCTCTCAGCCCTCCCAGCCTCCCCCCATCTCTTCATTTTTCTCTCACAGCACACTGCCCGGTAGTCATGGGTGTATTGTGAGAGAGAAATGAGAGTTAGAGGGAGACAAAAGCACATTATTATCCATGAAATGTTCACATACCACATATAGTCCTCATCATTAACCCTTAATTGGTAGTTTTCAGGTGATGTAAGTATGTTTATACCGCCACAGCTAAGAAGAATGAAAATAAGTTGTTGCTTTTCAAAATTCAAAGTGAGTAGAAAAGAATCAAAACCTTCTCTATGTGTACAGTACTGTGCAAATGTCTTGAACCATTACTTCATTTCTTTATATTTTGCTTCCAAGCAGCCAGACTGTCTTGAGTGGTCTTGAGCACTTTCTGAAGCTCTTTCAAAGTTTTTCTTTGGACATTAGCTGCTTTTTTACTCATTTTCAGTCAAGTCCTTGTACCTGACCATTTTCAGAGGAAAGTGTTTCTTTTTATTTTTTTGTTTTGTTTTGTTAAGCCACTTAACACTAAGCTACAAATCATTCAAGCACTTTATTACTAGCAGCCTGTCACAAAAACATTTTTTTTTCCGTTTCTTTAGTTGAACCTACAAAAAAATGCCAACGATAACACAGTTTGACAGGCATCAACTAGTATTTTTGCACCTACAAGCTGATTCCCAAAGAGCTATTAGCAGAAAACTTGGCATATCTCAGCATGGTGTGCAGTGTGTCCTTAAAAAATTGAGGAAACTGGACAAGTTTCCGCAAATTATTTTGAGGAAAGTTGTCCAAGTGGAGGACAAAAGAAGAAGGTTCAGGCCTGAAAAACTATCTACAGCAGATGAACAGTATCTGAAAGTCATGTCCTTAAGAAACAGGAAAAATCCAGCAAAGACCTGATACAGGACCTGAGAGATGCATCTGGCCCTTCAGCTGATCCATCTACTGTTCACTGAAGCCTCATCAGAAATGGTCTCAGTGGAAGGGTGGCTGTCAAGAAGTCATTCTTAAGGAAGGAATACAAGGAGAAAAGGC
>VUQI01013020.1:0-15556 GCA_015106735.1 Paratilapia polleni
AAGACGCATGAAAGCTGTGATTGCAAATCAGGGTTATTCCACCAAATATTGATTTCTGAACACTTCCTAAGTTAAAACATTAGTAATGTGTTGTTTAAAAATGAATATGAACTTGTTTTTTTTTGCATTATTTGAGGTCTGAAAACACTGGACCTTTTCTGGTATTTTGACCATTTTTCATTTTCTGCAAATAAATGCTCTAAATGAAAATATTTGTATTTGGAATTTGGGAGTTATGTTGTCAGTAGTTTATAGAATAAAACAAAAATGTTCATTTTATTCAAACATATACCTATAAATAGCAAAATCCGAGAAACTGATAATTTTGCAGTGGTCTCTTAATTTTTTCCAGAGCTGTATATATAATTTTAATCTCAGAAATTTCTTCTCTGAATATAACCCCCCTTTCCCAGCTCCATCATTTTTTTTAACCTAGGTTAACATATGCTATGGCAGGTCATTGCTATATAGATGATACAAAGTAACTGCTACAGCTTTCTTTTAATAGTAACACTTCAATGAAACTAAACATAATAAAAAACTACTATAGTGCAGTAAGGTCTCAGAGTGTGGTACAACTAAATAAAAGTGATGAAGCTGAGACTCTTTATTGGGTCACTTCTCTAATTTATCTGATCTTCTTGCAGAAATGGTACAGCTATTTTGTTTGTTTGGTTTTTTTTCTCTTTTCATCATTAATTCTAAGTTTACTAATGTTGATGACCAGCAGTGCCACAAAACTGACCTGTGATGGTGGCGTGAATATTGTGCTTCTCAATCAGCAGGTATCTGGGACTCTCTGGGAACCATGGCAACAGCATCAGCTGGATAAAAGTGGGCACCGCAATCACTGAAAGAAATAGGGGCCAGTGCTCCTCCTGTAACAGCAACAAAACAGCTATAAGCAATAATGAACTAATGGCAATATTGCCATTTGACAACACGTTCATGGTCACTCACAAGCCTCTGAAAATGGGGACTGTGTATAAAAATGGCTTTAATTCCTAAACAGTTAATTGAACACTTGTGTTAAACCCCTTGAATGAAAGTCTACACTTCAATGACATCTTGACTGTTTAATTTAAAATCCACTGTGGTGATGTAGAGAGGCAAAATTACAAAAAATGTGTCATTGTCCAAAAACCTATGGCCTTAACTGTATGCTACAATCCACTCCACACACACAGGCTGTTGTTCAACTACCTTTCCTAGAAGCTCATGCAGGCCGAGGATTTGGGCAGCAAAAACTCCAGTGCCAATAAATATACTTGGCACAAGACCAAGGAAGCCTCTCAAGTTCTTCGGTGCTATCTCACCCAGGTACATTGGTACCACACTTAGAGAGATGCCTGCAGGAACAAAAGCAAAGAAGATCTTTGTAATAATGCTGTGACTCACTTTAAAGTGCTTTCTAAAAATTCAACAGTGTCATTCAGCTATTGTCTAAAAATCATGTATTTGAGTAAACCTAGCCAAAGGAGTGATATACAGCGTATGTGGCGGCCTGGACATTATATCAGTATACGACTGCTGAATATAGTCGTGCAAACTCAGGTGGGATGAAAAATGGTCACAGTTGTGAAACCTGAACCAGTGAAGGTATTTGGGGAAGAACATTTATAATTTCCGCATTATATAGTTCATATATCGATTTAGACACTTAAATTAATGCTCTCTTGGGTAACTTGTAAAATGAAATGTGAGGAACTGCAGCTTCTTCGTGGAATGTCTTTCAGTTTAGGACTTCGTTGATTATTTGAAGACATCACTTGAGGTCTTGAAAAATGCAAAGGACATGACATGTTAACATGACCCCAACTGATTCATCTATAAAATAAACTGTAGATGAATTAGCAGTGTTGGGGAGCAGTGAACTATGAGTAGTCAAAATAGTCTAACTACTACAACTAATATTTTGCAGTGGCTTGCTGGTAGTTCAGCTATATTCATAACCCTGCATTCAGAGTGATTCAAGTATGTTTCAATATGTCCATAAAGCTCTCAATCACTATAACACTGCAGGCAATGTTGATAATGCTGGTATCGACACTGCATATGAACAGCATAGAACAGTATAAAACATGCAACCTTGAAAACCAAAAAAAAAAAAATGCTGGAGGAGCTTGTTGCATATGGGAGAAGTTTGGCTTGAAAATTGTACTTAACATAGTGAAAGGGTGTATTTTAACCAAATTCCTAAACCTAATCAGATATTGGCTGGCTGGGTCCTTTCTGTAGTGTAGAACATGCAAACTCCTTTCTGGTGTTTGCATGTTCTCCCCATGTCTGCATGGGTTCTCTCTGGGTATTCCTACAGTACAAGGTATGAATGCAAGTGTGAATGGTTGTCTGTCTCTCTGTTAACCATGTGACAGACTGGTGACCTGTTCAGGGTGTACCCCACTTCTCATCCTGTGCCAGCTGGGATAGGCTCTAGTCCCCCATGACCTTGAATTGGATAAGCGGAAGAAAATTGATGGAGGGATGGATGGACTAATCAAATTTTTTTTTGCCTAGACTGACAAAAAAAGAAATGTAAAAAAAAGTAAAATAAAAATGTAAACATTAGCTTAACTTCTAATTTGGATTTTTGTCTGTTGCCATTCATTGTCATCTGGCAAAACAGTATGCTCCTGGAGTAACCTGTCCTGTAAAATGATGCTAAAAGGGTACCAAGGTGTTCAAAATGTGATGAGAAAGGGCTCCAGATCAAGTGTCAGTGTAAAATTAGTTGGGGGTGAGAATGTGTTGATTTGTCATGCAGCCACCACAAACACACTTGAAATTAATTAATTTTGTACAGTTTATAACTGCTCCCATGCAAAAGCACAGACACACACTGGATCTGGTTTTATCTTGTGGTCTTCCTGCTTTTAATGTTGAAGTGTGTGATGCAGTATTCTCTGATCACATGCCTATTTTATTTAATATGTCTTTACCCTGTCATACTAGGCAGTATTATTAGAAAACATCGCATACATTTTCATTGCTATGCAGATGATACCCAGCTGTACTTATCCATGAAGCCAGATGACACACACCAATTACCTCAACTGTCCTGTCTCCTGCTCTCTTCTGTTTCCTGTCATCCCCAGATGGCTGCCCCTCCCTGAGCCTGGTTCTGCCAGAGGTTTCTGCCTGTTAAAAGGGAGTTTTTCCTTCCCACTGTTGCCAAGTGCTTGCTCATAGGGGGTCGTCTGATTGTTGGGGTTTTCTGTCTAATATTGTAGGGTCTTCACCCTAAAATATAAAGCGCCTTGAGGCGACTGTTGTTGTGATTTGGCGCTATATAAAATAAAATTGAATTGAATTGAACTGAATAATGCCAAGCCGTGTGCTACAGCACATCATCGCCATTTTATTAACCCTTCCACTGCCATTCAGTTCTCTCTTGCCTTTGATGATTCTGAAAAATCAGACTTTGGTTCATCTTTTTTGAACACTGAGGATATAACCTCTTCATTCCTTTACACCTGTCAGAGCATTCTAGATACTGTTGCTGTTTTGTCTTTGCTGATAAAGTTGCACAAATTAGAGCCAATCTCTCCCTCCCCTCCTTTGACCCTTCAATAAATGTGATGTGCTCTGCCAATTTTTAACAGTTTGAACCTGTGCCACTTTCACTGTTAAAGAAAACTGTCACTCAGCTCAAACCAGCATCTTGTCCCACTGATGTGCTTTCGCCTTTCCTTTTTAAAGAGTTCTGGGAGACTATTGGATCTAACGTTCAATCTATTATTAACAGCAGTCTCACCTCTGGTGTTGTGCCTTCTTATTTTAACCAAGCTGTGGTGCACCCTCTGCTTAAAAAAACAAACTTGGATGCTTCTGTTCTCTCTCATTTTAGACCTATTTCAAAACTGCCATTTTATGTCTAAAATTTTAGAGAAAACTGTACTTTTACAGTTGCAGTCTTTTTTAGACTCTCATAGGATCTTGGACATTTTCCAATCTGGTTTTAAAACTTTCCACAGCACTGAATCTGCACTTTTAAGAATTCTTAATGATCTTTTATTAATTACCGATTCAGGTGACTTTGCCATTCTTGTGCTTTTGGATCTGACTGCTGCTTTTGATACAGTAGACCACACCATTCTCATGTCCCACCTAGAACACTATGTGGGCATTAAAAGGTACGGCCTTAGAGTGGTTCAGGTCCTATTTATCACAGAGAAGCTGCCAAGTTCACCTCGGTCACTCTGCATCTTACTCAGCCCCTCTGTCATGTGGAGTCCCACAAGGTTCAATTCTTGGGCCAATCCTCTTTTCTTTTTATGTTCTCCTCCTGGGGTTGATTTTTAAAAAACATGGCCTAGCCTACCATTTTTATGCAGACGACACTCAAATTTACATGCCCATAAAAAGAAATTCAATTCAATTCAATTTTATTTATATAGCGCCAAATCACAACAACAGTTGTCTCAAGACGAAATGATGTCAGTTCCCCTAAACTACTACTGGAATGTCTAAAGGACATCAAAGCATGGATGGCCTCAAATTTTTAAAATTTCAATAAAAATAAAACTGAGGTCATTGTGTTCAAACCTAGTGGTGTCTGTGTTGCTCTTTCATTGGATCTGGGCCCTCTGCAACCGTATGTTAAACCCTCAGTGACAAACCTTGGTGTCAAACTGGACTGTGATTTTAAACTAGATAAGCAGATAAATTCTGTCATTAAAGCTAGTTTTTACCAGTTGAGGCTTTTATCCAAGGTCAAATCTGCTTTATCTTTTAATATTTTTGAATATTCATGCTTTTATCACAACGCATCTGGACTACTGTAATGTATTTTTTGTTGGCCTTAGCAACGCTTACCTTAATTTGTATCACAAATACATTGCTAGTTTGATTTTTTTTTTTGTCTGTTTTTCTAAAGAGCTTCAGTTAATCTTCAGGGTTGTAACAAAAGATGCTATCCATGGGAACAACGAAACACCATGCAAGCAAAAGCACTGATTAGTGTGAAGTACCCAGAGTGTGCTGAACCATTAAATTCCTACTGCTTGGAGTATTTACGTGTGTTCTGTGTCTTTAAATAAGCTGGTGTAGAAGTTTGCAAATGTCATTTGTCATGTTGATTTACAGTGCATCCGGAAAATATTCACAGCACTTCACTTGTTCCACATTTTGTCATGTTACAAAATGGATTAAATTCATTTTTCACCTCAAAATTCTACACATAATACCCCATAATGGCAAAGTGAAAAATGTTTGCTTGAAATTCTTGCAAATTTATTCAAAATAAAAAACAAAAGTATAACATTTACATGTGCAGCAATTACAGCCTCAAGTCTTTTTGAGTATGATGCAACAAGCTTGGCACACCTATTTTTGGGCAGATTCTCCCATTCTTCTTTGTAGAACCTCTCAAGCTCCATCAGGTTGGATGGGGAGCGTCGGTGCATAGCCATTTTCAGATCTCTCCAGAGCTGTTCGATCTGGTTCAAGTCTGGGCTCTGGCTGGGCCATTCAAGGACATTCACAGAGTGGTCCTGAAGCCACTCCTTTGTTGTTATCTTGGCTGTGTGCTTAGGGTCATTGTCCTGTTGGAAGATGAACCTTCGCCCCAGTCCGAGGTCCAGAGTGCTCTGGAGCAGGTTATCATCAAGGATGTCACTGTACATTGCTGCACTAATCTTTTTCTTGACCCTGACCAGTCTCCCAATTCCTGCTGCCGAAAAACATCCCCACAGCATGATGCTGCCACCACCATGCTTCACCGTAGGGATGGTATTGGCCAGGTGATGAGTGGTGCCTGGTTTCCTCCAAACATGACGCTTGGCATTCAGGCTAAAGAGGTCAATCTGTGTTTCATCAGACCAGAGAATTTTGTTTCTCATGGTCTGAGATTCCTTCAGGTGCCTTTTGGCAAACTCCAGGCAAGATGTCATGTGCCTTTTATTGAGGAGTGGCCTCCGTCTGGCCATTCTACCATACCGGCCTGATTGGTGGAGTGCTGGAGAAATGGTTGTCCTTCTGGAAGGTTTTTCTCTCTCCACAGAGCAACTCTGGAGCTCTGTCAGAGTGACCATTGGGTTCTCGGTCACCCACCTGATTAAGGCCCTTCTACCCCGATCACTCAGATTGGCCCACCTCTAGGAAGAGTCCTGGTGGTTCCACAATTCTTCCATTTACGGATGGTGGAGGCTACTGCGCCCATTGGGACCTTCAATGCAGCCGAAATTTTTCTGTACCCTTTCCTAGATCTGTGCCTTGATACAATCCTCTCTTGGAGGTCTACAGACAATTCCTTGGACTTCATGGCTTGGTTTGTGCTCTGACATCCACTGTCAACTATGGGATCTTATGTAGACAGGTGTGTGCCTTTCCAACTGAATAGAACTGAAACTTTCAACTGAATTTACCACAGGTAATCACCAGGTTACCACTCCAATCAAGTTGTAAAAATATCTGACAGATGATCAGTGGAAACAGGATGCACCTGAGCTCAATTTTGAGTGTCACGGCAAAGGCTGTGAATACTTATGTACATGTTATATTTTTGTTTTTGTTTTTTTAATAAATTTGCAAGAATTTCAAGCAAATTCTTTTTCACTTTGAGGTGAAAAATGAATTTAATCCATTTTGGAATAAGGCTGTAACATGACAAAGTGACAAAAAGCGCTTTGAATACTTACTGGATGCACTGTACAGTCTTGCATTCTTCTGGTTTCAGTCTCTCCAGCAGATGTATTAACCTGCTGCAGGGATTCGTTCCCTTTTAGACATCAGAGCATTAGCAAAGTCAATGTTGGGGTGTGAGGTCTGGCTCACATTTGGCATTCTATTTTTTCCCAGTGGTGTTGAATGGGGTCGTGGCCAGGGTGCTATGCAAGTATTTTTTTTTTTTTAATGGAGCTGGCTCTACATGCAGGAAACAGGAAATGGCCAAATCCCCACACTGGGACAGGTGTGTGTGTGTGTGTGTGTGTGTGGGTGGTTGTGGGTGTGCGTGCACCTGAGTGAATTCCTGTGATGAAGCGGCCAATGATGATCATCTCAGGTGAACCACAAATCCTGCTGAAGCCCATGAGTAAACCAGCAATAAACACCAGCACTGTTGTGTTTACCACTGTGCCCTTCCTGAAAACACGAATACACACACGCACACACAAAGTCTGCGTATTTATAAAAGTATATGACCCACAGGTTTATGAAACAGCGAGGACGACAGCAGCAGGAACACACACCCATATACATAGACATGTATGGGTGTGGAAGTCCCAATTAGCCATAAAATGCTAACAGAGCTTGCACAGGTGCTCATAAGCTGTGATTAACCATAACACACTGCTATGTGAAGAAACTGATCAGCCTATAAATAGGATTATAAATTGTCTGCTTTTCATTTGCATTTAAATGTCCACTGAACTTCTATGAAATAGTGGAGATGAATCAAGCTTTTCATTTATCAAGGGCAGAGGAGACGAGACAGCACTTTACTCTTAAGGACAACAGGGCATCGAGGACAGGAGTTGTATCAGTAGGTCTGAATACACAGATGTCAGGTCCTGATTTTCTGTGCCCGTGTGTCATACGTTTGTAAGTACCTCATTTTCTAATTTAGTGTTACCCCTTATTTCCCTTCACTTTTGTTTTGCAGACACTAAGCATTCTATGCCATGTTTTCATTCTGAAATGTACGGCATTGTACACTGATCAGGCATAACTTTATGACCACTGGCAGGTCAAGTGAATAACACTGATTATCTTTTCATCATGGCAACATGTTAGTGGGTGGGATATATTAGGGAGCAAGTGAACATTTTGTCCTCAAAGTTGATGTGTTAGAAGCAAGAAAAATGGGCAAGTGTAAGGATTTGAGCAAGTTTGACAAGGGCCAAATTGTGATGGCTAGACAACTGGGTCAGAGCATCTCCAAAACTGCAGCTCTTGTGGGGTGTTCCCGATCTGCAGTGGTATCAGAGCAGAGCAAAACATAGTTCTGAGGGCTGCTGAGGGCAAATACTCCCTATATGTAACTCTGCTCAACAACAGCAGTGAATTGAGGAAGCTTTGATAAATAACTCCCTAATCATTTTTTCACTTAATTAAATGCACAAAAGAAGAAAAAACTAAGCCAAATCACTATTTGCTGGCAGCATCTCTTGCCAATCTCACAGCAAAATGTGTCATAGCTATGTTGGCCCACAGCACAAAAGCTATTAGTTGTATAATCAATCAAAATTGTGACAACCTTTTTGGTCTTTTCTGTTGTCTGGTTTCAACTTCATGTGACTGCCAAGTTTTATTTATTTTTTATTTTTTTTGTTAATGTTGCATAGTTTGTCCACCAGAGGGGACTCTGCAACTTCCCTGTTGGCAACACTTGTTTGGAATGCCACAAACACCACAACCAGCTGATCCAAGCAAAGTCAAGCAGAGTGTAAACGAGTAATCCACAACTTGTGACAATAAAACAAGTTTATTTTTAAACTTCAGTGTCATATTATGTTAGTAAGGACTCATAAATAACTATACAAAAAAATTGTTAAGGAAATGCATGTATGTTGTGTGCCTGAAAGAAAAAAACAATAAAAAAAAAAACAAAAAACAAAAAACAGCAGATAGATTGGATTTTTAAATCACCAAATATTGGTATTGGTATTTGTCTTAAAAATCCTCTATCCACTGGGGGCTCTACCACTTACCATTGCTCATGGAAAGTGATATATGTGTGTGTATATAATCCACTGTGGTGGTGTACAGAGACAAATTTAAACAGACTGTGTCTTTGTCAAAATACTTATGTACCTAACTGTATACGGGATTTTGAACAACATATGTTGCCATCCACACGACACCTTTTTACCTTTTTCAGGGAAATCTTGCAGTTTTCAACATGACATTGCCAGTCCACCCTCTCAATGTATTATAACAGCATGGCTCTGTAGAAAGAGTCCAGGTGCTAAACTAGTGCAGGCCTGTCACCCATTAAAAATATCTGGCACATTATGGAAATCAATGACACTGGAGACTCCGAACTGTTGACAAGCTAAAATCCCAGTCAATCAGTCAAGAAGCAAAAACATTTTACTTTCAAAACTACAGGTCTCTTGACTTGCAGAGTGTTTTTAAAGAAGTAAAGTGAACCTCTTTTCTACATGTGTTGTTTCCACTGAATTCAAAAAGAACTTTTACTGAAAGCCTCAGTTTCAGTTTTTGATATGCTGTCTTTGTATTTTTCTCAAGTAAATATAAGCTCCAAATTATGTGGGGCCGAACATTATTACTGACATGCTCTCACACACACTATTAAAAATGTTATCATTCACACACTATACTGAAACCTCACATCCACACACTACTGCAAGCCTCTCACACACACTACTGAAATGCTCACACACACACACACTAATGAAATTTTATCATTCACATACTATAGTAACAATCTTATACACACACTCCTGAATGCTCTCATACACACTAGTTAAATATTCTCATACTGTCATATACACTACTTAATTTTATCATTCAGACACTATACTGAAAACCTCACACACACTCTAATCAAATGCTCCCAAACTACTGAAATCTGCTCATATAAACTAAATTTCAGCTAAAACAGAAATTGACTAAGAAAATAAGAATTTGCATTTTAAAACATTGCTAACAATGACTGCTCCACAGTCTGCCAGCAGCCTGAGCTGTTGCAGGAGGAGTGTCAGTGTGGGGGCACTGCTACTGCAGGCTCCTATCGGGGCAGTTACACTCCAGTGACAGGATATCACAGAAGATTGGCCCCTTAAATTGCAGAAGAGGCAGGAGCTCCTCTTTTTGGCAGCACAAATAAGTGGGCTGGTACAGCAGGTACTCACCCAGACTGGCTAACGCAGGGCAGAACAATCTTGATCATGAAGGATTCCCACAAGGTTTCGACACCATCAAACTACCAGCTGATTACCTCTCTCTTCACAACATGGAAGCTCCTCTCAGGCATCATAGCAACCAAGCTGAGTAGGCACATGAGTCAATATATGAACACAGCTCAGAAGGCCATTGGAAACAACACCGGAGGGTTAAAGCACCAGCTACTGGTTGATAGAGCAGTACACCAGGACTCTAAGACCAGACAGACCAACCTGAGCACCGCCTGGATTGACTACATGAAAGCCTGTGACTTAATGCCCCATAAATGGATACTGGAGTCCTTGGCACTGTACAAGGCTAACGGTACACAAATAACATTCATCAGGAACTCAGTGGGACTGTGGACACACAGGAAGCCAACTCCACAGCAATCACACATGCACAAGTCACCATCAAGTGGGGAATATACCAGGGTGATGCACTGTCCCCACTGCTGTTCTGCACAGGCCTCAACCCCCTAAGCCAGATCATCGCAAAAAGCAGATATGGATATAGATTCAGGAGTGGAGTGACCATCAGCAACCTCCTGTACATGGATGACATCAAGCTGGTATGCCAGAAGTGAGCGAGATATCGACTCACTGATCCACCTCACCAGGATCTACATTGAGGACATTGGCATGTCATTTGCTGGATAAATTTGGCCGAATGGTTACAAAGAGAGTGAAGGTGATCTGGACTGAAGGGGTGGAGTTGCCAGAAGGCAGAATAGCGGACATACAGGACAGCTACAAGTACCTGGGTATCCCACAGGCCAACAGCAACCATGATAGAGATGCACGAAGATCAGCCACAGCCAAATACCTCCAGAAGGTAAGATAGGTACTGAGAAGCCAGCTCAACGGTAGGAAAAGATCTGAGCCATATATATATACGCCCTGCTGGTTATTAGATACCCAGCTGGAATAATAAGCTGGCCACAGGAGCAGATAGATGCCACTGATGTCCAGCACCCTGAGGCTCTATGAGCAACGGAAAGAGGGAGGGCGAGGATTAGTGCGTGTCAGATCCACAATCCAGGATGAAACACAGAGCATCCATGAATACATCAGGTAGATGGCCCCTCAAGATGAGCTGCTCCAAGAATGCCTCAGGCAGCTGAAGACAGATAGTGATGAGGAAAAGGAGGAGGAACTATCATGGATGAACAAGCCTCTGCATGGGATGTACCATTGACAGATAGAGGAAGTGGCTGACATCAAGAAATGCTACTAGTGACCTGAAAAGGCTGGGCTAAAGGACAGCACAGATGCTCTGATCATGACAGCACAAGAGTAGGTCCTAAGTACCAGATCCATAGAGGCAGGAATCTGCCACAGCCAACTGGATCCGAGTTGCAGACTGTGCAAAAGTGCCCCAGAGACAGTCCAGCACATAGTAGCATTAGGAGCATTAGGAGCTGTAAACCCCAAACTGGAAGAGTGGCTCCAGCAGATTCCAAGCACAACATCAGAGGTCTCTGTCCAGAATAATGCAGTCCTAGGAAAAGCTAAGATACTGCGCAGAACTCTTAGACTCCCAGGCCTCTGGTAGAGTACCCAAGCTTGAAGAACACACATACACACACACACACATATCACACACCCCTCCCATTATAATTCATAGGTAATAATTCAAAGAGTATATAATGGGTAATAAGGCTAATTCCATCTACTGAATATTGACTGTCGTGTAAAAAATGGTTTTGGATCCTTTTAATTTGACTAAAAGTAACAACACTACAGTATAAACTACTCAAAATCCTACTCAAGTACAAAAGTATTTGGATCAAAATATACATAAAATACCTAGATTAAAAGCAGTCTAATCATTATATACAATGGCACATTTCAGAATCATATTCTTACTGGATTGTAATTATTAATTAATTACTGTCTGTAGCACCTAAATGTTTCAGCTTGATCTAATTTACTGCTGAATAATTTCATCTATAATAATAGCACAGCTTATTTATAGATTTTTATTCAGGGACAGTAAAAATGATGGACGCAGATTCCTGGTCGGAAAAATGAAGCCAATGCGGAAGTGCCTAAAAACGTTTTCTGTTTTGTAAGTCCTGGTCATACCATGTTTCAAACAGGAGGATTAGCTCTGCTATCTTCCTCTCGCTCATTGGCTAACAACTTGTCAACACAAGCCATTAGCCAATGAGCAAGCGGTTTCACAGTCAGACCCACCCCTTCTCATCACATCCGGTTTCTTGCAACCAAGATGGCGACGGCGGAAACGTTCATCGCAAGGCTTTAAAACGGGACTTCAGAAACCAGTGGTTGATGTCACGGTAAATACGTCCATCTTTTATACTGTCTGTATTTTTATTCCATGTAATAAATACAGGTAACTGAAGTGTAAAATGTTATGGAGTAACAATATTTATCTAAAGTAGCTTAATAATAAATAACAGATACTATTTTTATTTATCAGTAAATACAAATTTCTATTGATGTCGTGTGGACAGTGATGAGATTACAGAATTATCAGCTGCACTCATTTAAATTAACACAGAAGAAAAAAGTAATTATGAATAGTTTTCATGTTGGTGTTCCTCATTAGATAACATTACACTCAACTGAACCAAATATTTGCAAATCCACATCTTCTTCTTTCTGCTGGCCCCTTTAGGGGTCGCCACAGCAGATCATCAGCCTCCATCTCATCCTATCCCTAGTATTCTTCTATCTTCTGTCACACCAGCCCTCTGCATGTCCTCTCTCACTACATCCATG
Source organism: Paratilapia polleni (assembly GCA_015106735.1). Taxonomy (NCBI): domain Eukaryota; kingdom Metazoa; phylum Chordata; class Actinopteri; order Cichliformes; family Cichlidae; genus Paratilapia; species Paratilapia polleni. Next base: position 12,597 of record VUQI01013020.1, read on the forward strand.
AATCTTCTCTGTGGTCTTCCTCTTTTCCTCCTGCATGTGGCAGCTCCATCTTCAACATCCTTTGTCCAACATATTGACTATCCCTCCTCTGCACATGCCCAAACCATCTCAGCCTTGCCTCTCTTTCTTTGTCTCCAAACTGCTCAACCTGATTTGTCCCTCTGATGTACTCAGAATCAGAATCACCTTTACTGGCCAAGTATGTATACATATACAAAGAATTGGGCTCCGTTTTCACAGAGTATGAAGATATGGGATTGCCAGTGGTTGCAGAATCTCATCTCGATATCTCTCTGCATTGAGATTGCTTCCAATGATGACAAGCCTTGTTTTTCCAGTGAGGGAGATGCCGCCCCACACCATCACACTGTCCCCACCAAAACTTGCTGTTTAATGTATAATTTCGAAACATAGTTTTAGTCACTAGTACATCTTAAAACCATTTGATTTAAAATCCAAAGTAGAAGGCCTGGCATGACTTTTACTATGCCGATTGAATTTGTGCTGTGTAAATGAATGTTATATTGAATTTATCAAGACAACACTGAGTAAGGTTTGAGTTTGCATCAGCTGGGGAACATGGGAAATGTGAAATAAATAATAAAGACTCAGTGATCTGTGTCACTGAGTTAAATAAAGGCCCTGACAACTTTAACTGATAATTTTTTATGGTATGTTGTGCCTTGGATAGAAAATACTTCAATTACTACTCAGATAAAAGCATGGCACACTTAAGTTTAAATCTATGTACAACTCAATTTTGAACCTTTTGAAACAGATATCTACTGTATGAATTTAAATTACTGCAAAATTAGCAAGCACTGATTAGGGGCTCTACATCAATGCTTTTTAAACTGCCTGATTCCGGTGGGAGATAGCTGGCTTTGAAGGGAAGAGAGGATCACATAAGAATCCATCTATATGATACATGAACAAGTTCTTCATGCCGTATGACAGCTTGATCAGGTAAGACTGATTGATGGTGTAAGATCTAGGTTTCACTTGTGTTTGATCACCACATGGTGTGATGTCTGAGAGATCACCTTCTAAGGCTGTCACAAAGTAGAAAAAAAACTGCTTTTTAACACAACCTCTTCAATGAGGAGTGGCAGAAAAGCATTTTCGTACTCTAGACAAGGCTCCTGTTGCTTCAGTTAAAACAGATCTCAATGTATTTTAATTGCACGTACTGTATCACATGATTAGCAATTAAAACTAAATAATTATATTTTGGCATCAACACTAACTTTTTCATATTTAGATTTGACAGGAGACATTGTGCCAGATACAGAATAATTGCCCTAAATATTTCCAGTCAGTTTTTAAATCAAGTTTTCACTTCTGATACTGAGAATATAAAAATGAATTTCTTCTACAAACCCTATTATGCCTTGAGACAATTTCCATCTGAATATCTACAGAACGACAATGGAGCAGCCAGCAAATACATTTACTGTAGCAAATGGCAACTCAAATTAAAATGATAAATCAGGCAATTACAAAGATTTTACACACTCTTCTTGTTGTGATTCGCTGAATAAATGAACTGTTTTAAGTGCACTCAACCTCACTAATTAGACTCTTTTGTGATAATGAGTTCAGTATGCTTCTTAAACATTGATTTTCTTTTATATAAAAGTTTATTCAGTTGACTTTGCTTTTCAGCATGCCAGAGGATCAGTAAATTTAAATGAGAGATTACTGATGAGTGTGAAGATTTTATTTTATTTTTTTTTAATAAAGCAACCATAGCACCCATAGAGGGCCTCAGTCAAAAGCGTTTTCATCCATTTTCATTACCTGATAACATTCTTTAAGTGGGCACATGTAAGTTTACCTGTCACTTTGTTTCCCTTTTTTCTGTATTTCCCCTATATCTTTTTAACCCTCTGATCATTTATTATGACAGGTATCCAGCTCTAACTCCCAGCTCTATGTTATTGGAATATATAATATTTGGCTTCTGTAACCAGAACCCAGATGTGGTAGAGTAGAACATGGATGGATGGATTGATGGCTTTTGAAAATTGTTCTCCTACGTTTCTGCAATCAAAAATGTATTTTCCTAAAAAAAGTGCTTTCATTTTTCTCCAAAACATAGGGTTAGAAATAAAGCAGGGTAGCTGGGGTACTTATAAATCACATTGTTAAGAAGGTTTAATTTGCTATTGTAGCTAAAACTGTTTAAACTGAAGACAAACTCTACCTTGGTCTTGTTCTGTGCTGTTGTAACATGCATACATGCTGTAATAAGTATCGTATGGCTTGAATTGTGGATTAATGAAATGGACAATAGTACATTCTTTCCTTTTTGTGCTCAAAGCTCACTAAAAATGTTGCTACCTTTTTAGGGTTTTGTCAGTATGTAAATAATTCAGTGATAGTTAATTATGTACAGTGGTATCCATATATACCATATATATATATATATGAGCGGCTGTGGCTCAGGAGGTAGAGTGGGCCATCTATTGTGTGTGTGACTTGTAAACTTTCCTCTTTTATAAAGCTTATAATTGGGGCTGGATCAGGTGACCCTGAACCATCCCTTAGTTACTCTGCAATAGGCCTAGGCTGCTGGGGGGTTCCACTGAGCATTTCTTCTTCATTCACTTCCTTTCACTCTCCATGTGTTTATACACCACTTGCATTTAATCCTTAGTTATTATTAAACTCTGGCTCTCTCCCGTAGTGTGTCTTTTGTCCTGTCTCCCTCTGCTCCCTTCTGTTTCCCCTCACCCCCAACCGGTCGTGGCAGATGGCTGCCCCTCCCTGAGCCTGGTTCTGCTGGAGGTTTCTTCCTGTTAAAAGGGAGTTTTTCTTTCCCACTGTTGCTAGCTCATAGGGGGTCGTCTGACTGTTGGGGTTTTCTGTCTAATATTATAGGGTCTTTACCCTAAAATCTAAAGTGCCTTGAGGCAACTATTGTTGTGAATTGGCGCTATATAAATAAAATTGAATTG
>VUQI01013029.1:3001-17531 GCA_015106735.1 Paratilapia polleni
AAGTCTCATCAGATCTACTGTATATGTCAGCATGCTGGTGCAGAGGTCAGCATTGTTGCCTCACTGTTTGCATGCTCTGTGTGTTAGGTTAACTGGTGATTCTAAATTTGCTCTGAATTAGCTGTAGGTGTGGACAAGAGAGTGTATAGCTGTTTGTGTCTCTGCGATGTACTGGTGAGCTGTCTTTGCCAACATCAGCTGGGACAGGCAACCCTAGTTGGATAAGCAGTTCAGAAAATGGATGGAGGGTGCATGAGAAAATTGCAAAAGTGGCTGCTTATGTTAATAAATCACAGAATTAGTCATCTAAAAACAAATACATCAAAAAATTGGCATGTTTCTTTTTTCCATAAGGGCAGTCGTGCTTTAAGATGCCACTTATTCAAGCTGAAATCTGTAGGAACGTAAAAACTCTTACGTACTCTTCAGCAAAGAATATCATACAATCAGCTGTAAAGTATCTGTAAATATTTGCACATTTATATATTCATGGTTTTCTAGTGACATGGGAGTAGATGTGCATTCAGAGAGGGAAAGTAAAAGTGCTAGTTTTTTGTTAAAAAAATGTGAGACACAAATTATTTTTCAAACAGGGATCCCCTGACCTCACAGTGATGGTATTTTATTTGATGCCACCACACTGCCATCCTAGCAGTAGTAGTAACATGGATTACTGCCTGTTGGGTGACCACTTACTCTAGACTAAAATATCTCTTTAACCACTTGATGTATTGCTAGAAAAGATATTCATGGTACCCAGAGGATGAATTCCAATGTTGGATTAGTGATCCACTGATTTCTCCCAAAGAGCACACAATTATTTTTTACCAGGCAGCACGTCTTAGGTTTGCAAAGCTGCAACCCAACAAACAGTCATTAAGTGGAGATGTTTTGCCACTTCTGGAGAAAAACAAACACAGCATATCAGCACAAACACCTCATACCATCTGTCAAGCACGGTGGTGGAGGGGTGTTGATTTGGGCTTGTTTTGCAGCCACAGGACCTGGGCACCTTGCAGTTATTGAGTCGACTATGAACTCGTCTGTATATCAAAGTATTCTAGAGTCAAATGTGAGGCCATCTGTCCAACAGCTAAAGCTTGGCCGAGATTGGGTCATGCAACAGGACAATGATCCCAAGCACAGCAGCAAATCCACAACAGAATGGCTGATAAAGAAAAAAAAATTGAGGTGTTGCAATGGCCCAGTCAAAGTCCAGACCTCAACCTGATTGACATGCTGTGGTGGGACTTTAAGAGAGCTGTGCATAAATGAATGCCGCAAACCTCAATGAACTGAAGCAACGTTGTAAAGAAGAGTGGGCCAAAATTCCTCCAAAACATTTGAGAGACTGACAAAGTCATACAGAAAATGATTACTTCAGGTTATTGCTGCTAAAGGTGGTTCTACAAGCTACTGACTCATGGAGTCTCCTTAGTTTTTCACAGGTCTGCATAGAGTCCTGTGAAAATTTTCTTTTTCACATGACTGTATGCGGCCTCACAGAGGGGCTGGCATTGCTGTAGACTGTGTCTTGTTTTTTGTTTTTTTCTTTATTTGCATCTTGGGAATGTGTTTCTATCATTTTTCTTTTAACAGTTCATGAACTGTCATGTCTCACACAAGTCTATTTTAGGCAGCCACAGTCATCACAACAAATCCTAACAGTGCTATATTAGTGATAGCAGCAATGATTGTGGTGTACGCCTCTGCTGGACTCAATCATCCATTATACAGTGTTTTTTTACTGCAGTGGCACATAGACAATCCACTCCCTCACACTGAACAGAGCCAGAACACCAAACCCCTCCCTGTGTCCCTCTGAATGCTATAGAAGAAGCTTAACAGAGATATTCGCTATTTAGAATACAAAACAGACTTATTCTCCTTTAGAAGATCATGCTTTCTACCTCCTTGAGGGTGCTGCAGTTAATCATGAATGGCAGTGATATGTATTTGCAACTTCACAATGCCAAATCTTAGAGAAAGACCCCTAATTTTTCTCCCAGTGTATCACTGACACTGCATAATTAAAACATCAAACATCAGAAGGGTGAGTGAGTCATATCCTGAGCAAAATATGAAACAAATGCGTAGAGCTGCAAGTGTTGGGGGATGGGGAGACTGGAGAGAGAAGTAAGAAGTAAAAGCATGCCTCAGGGTCTAATTTGAACCATGTAGCTCCTCTGCAGCCATGTGGCAATGTCAGAGGACCCTGACAGAAAGTGTGAAAGGAAAGTTTAGTGAGAGCAGAAATCAGTATTAGGTGTGTACTTGAAAATGACAATATTCTGAGAGCAAACCTTTTTTTTTTCTTTTTTTTCTAAATCATATGTGTCTTTTCTCCACCCCGGAGGTCAGATCTTACAGCTGAACTCTCGTGCTGCCTGACTTGAGCCATCTCACACTATCAGAGACTCTCTGCTTTTACCTCAGGAGGGATCACAGCAGGTCCACCTCCTCACTGTCACTGATACGCTGTAATAACCTCATCTGGACACCCAGGCCTCTGCTGTCCTCTCCTCCTACTCAGCAGGTAACAGAATGCAGCGATCGAGGGAGTGGATGGAGGGGGAGTGGAGGGTCAATCATCCAGATTCCTCACGTTTCCACGTTAGTGCTTCGGAGTGTTTGAAATAGCTGGGATGCCTGCAGATTGAGCTTGCAGTGGAGCTAAGCTAAAAGGGGAAAATAAGGAGAGGGTGAAAGCTGATGTTTCCAGCTCGAACAGGGAGTTTGGTGGTTTAGAATCCCTCGAGCAACAATGGGAAACAGCAAACAGCAGCACACCAAGCAGAAACATGTGCCCGCTTGTGCTATTGCAGTGATCAAAATGTCTGCTTTCCCTCCCACCTGACTGGCACCATTATGCCTAATAAAAATAACACATGATATTTTCCAGGGAGAAACACAGAGAAAAGCTGAGTGGAACTGACAACTTTATACCTCTATATAAAATGAAGAATGAATAGAGCTTTCTCCTGACATTTTAAGTGATAAGGATTTCTCCCTCACTTTTTCTTACTCCCTGTCTTTGTCTCTCTTTTTATTTCACCGTTCTATAGTCACAAAACACAGAAGCACAAACACATTACACAGCTCATTTGGTGCAGAGAACAGGTCACTTTAGTCATCCTGCATGACTCATACTTTGCAAGTCAGGACTTCAGCCTGTGCTGACAGTGTTGAAATCAGGCTTGTTTCTCACCTCAAGCTGACAATCCTGAGTTAACTGCAGCAGCTCCTCACCTACACATGAACAATGCCAAAGATGGATTAAATCACAGAGATTCACAGCTCAATGTTACTAAGTTGTAAAGATCCTGAACAAATAAGATACTGAGTTAGTCCTTGTGTCACCATCTGAGTAACTATCTTGAGCACTGAAAACTAGCCTGTGTCTGATGATGTGTGAAAATTAAATGTCTTAAATTAAGCTACATTAACCATGCTATGTTTTAACATTCATCTGTGTATCCTTTGCAGAACAACACACTGGCTTCAAGTGACAATTTGACAACAATTAAATGCTAAAAAAACAAAAACAACTCTCAGTTGTGACAACAAAACTGGGAATGGGTTCTTCTTTAAATACCATACCCTCTTGCATGAAAGCAAATATTTGTCATTTTAGGGAATACACATGCTTGCTTTCTGCTAGAGAGATTTATAGATTGACACCACTCCATATTTATATGAAGCCATACAGCCTGCAGCTGTAGCTTAGCTTAGCATAAAGACTGGAAGCAGGGGTAAACAGCTTGCCTGGCTCCATCTGAAATCTGCTTCCAGCCCCTCTAAAGCTCATTAACTAAAAATGCTGTGGAAAAATGTTAATTTGCCATTTTATCAGGAGTTGTATGCTGGACTGTTTCTTGGCTCTGAGCAGTTTTTATTCTCACACGTGACGTGTGAGAATAAAAAAAGCTTTTTACACCAAATTGCAGATTGTAGTTAATGAGCTTTTTTGAGGTGCTGGTAGGCAGATTTTGTTACCCCTGGACAGTCACAGGCGAGGTGCTTGTGCTTTGCAGTCTTCGTGCCAATCTAACCAACCAGCTGATGTCTTACTAAGCTCACAGGCATTAGAGAGTTATCAATTTTTTCATCTAAGTCTTAATCAGGGAGTAATCACTAATAGCATTTAGGGTGGGTGTCTCTCACCAGTGAAATACATTTTTCAAGCCCCTCTATGGAATGAAAAACAATTTAAATGCTCAGTGTGACATAAATGCATACAATCTATATAATTTTGAACCTACTACTGCTTCTTTATTCTTTACTCTGAGTGGGAGTTAGGCATTTTCACTGAGTGCAGTGATTCCTGCAGTTCTAATGCCCAGCGTAGCAGGAAGTCAGGTTAAATATTACACTGTGTATCAGGGTCAAACTGTTCCCCTGAACTAGCAGCAGCTTTGAGTGACAACTCACAGGATGTGTGCTTTGTAGTGCCTATAATCTACTGCTCTTACCAGCAGCATTATCCGCTGCTATGAAGTGAACTGATGCTATCTTTGAAGATGTCCTCAAGGACTCTCCTTTAAGGCAGTGGGGCTTTTGAAAGACTTTCACTGCATTTTGAAAGCAGGTGTGAGTCTTTACACCATTCAAAGACAGCACAGTCTGTCCGGTTGATTTTTTAGGAAACGTTCATTGTCACAGATGGTGATGAAGTAAGCACTAAAGAGGGCTGAAGAAACAAACAAAAAGTATTTAGTGTCTCTCTGGACTATACCTCACAGATAGTCATGCATTCCCAGCAAAGACCCGGCTTTCATTGTATTTATATATTAAAGGAGGCCCCGGGAATAAATCACAGGGTCATTGAATGGGCTGTCTGACCTTTAACCCCCGTGCTGAGAAAAGATTCTGCGCTATGTCCTGATGTCATCAGCAAGTCATTACCACCAAGGCTCTCAACACCTCTACCATCCCGCCCTAATTCATTCTGCAGAGCTCCTATTGGTCTAGCCCCTGGCCATAGCACCTAAATCACTCTTGCAGTGGCAGTTATAGACTTGACCTTGGCTGGGTGCTGTTTTCCATTCCCCACTCCCACATTTAACCATGTTTATTGTTTCTCTGCGTCTCTTCTTACTGCTCTGTCCAGTGGCAGGGGCACAAGATATTATAAGTTAGGGGAGCAGTAAATAATATCGCTCCAACATATTTCATCTGGTCCCATTCCTTAGTTACTGTAGCCATACTAGGGCTCCAAATTACTCTGAAAATACCACCACTGGCATTATTGGGTCTAACATGTGTGTAATATGGGCATCTGAAAGTAAGAGTTTACCAAGGAGATGTTTAGACATGTGTCAGTGGTGCTTCACAGTGAATGTGCATGTTTACCCTTGTGTGGGTGAAAGAGTTTGTTAAAATTACACTAAGGCACCGAGGTAAAGCATATGTTTTCTTAAGGGACGGTGAGGTGAGATGAGGTTAACTATTTTGACCGTGAACGCCAGTCTGAGACCTAATTTGAGCTGAGTGTCCTCCTGAGATGTAACCTTCTCACCAGGGCCCTGACCTTTGACCCACTCAAGTTTCTTCTGCACTATATCGAGAGAAACAGAAAGAGGGAGAGTGACAGAGATATATGTCTTATTAAACATCTCTCCAACCTGCATCCTGACAAATAACTCTTGTGCATACATGACAATACAATGCTTGCATTAAGTAACTTAGACTTCCCCTAATTTTTTATGTGTTCCTTCCTGCATACATTTTTTTCCTGCTGTTTATATGGTTTCCTGTGCTTACTAACAGAGGAGAGACTGTGAGTAAGGCTTAAGGCTTCAAGCTGCAGCATGCCCACCTCTGGAGCACAGACTGACAGATTTATATTGTTGTCTACCACGTTGTTCTGCACTTGCAAGTTCTAATCATGCTGTTGAGCAATGGCTTCCCCTGAAAAACCCCTCTCTCAGCATCTACAAGTTTCTTTTTCTTCAGCCTTCTTGCCCACAGCAATGGAATAGAAACCCTTGGCTGGGCTGGGCAAAGCAGGGCAGATTAAAAACTCCTACTAGGCTTATAAAATAACCATGCAATTATGAAGGCACCTGGATAGACTCTTCTGCACAAGTGAACGCACCTCAAGACAAAAGAGCTTTTGACTACTTCATTTATATAAAAGGATTATTCCCACACCAACCTTGGGGACTTGCCAGGAAAAATCTTTAGAATAATTTCTTCATGTAAACAGACGTATGCCTTAACATGTGAGCGCCTATTGTGTACTTCATCCACACTCATTCCTTTTAAGCGCTTAGCAGTTTGGGTGCCCTTTTAGTGTGTTATCCATCAATCATGATCAAATCACTGTGGAAAAATGGGACCAGGCCAACACCGAGAACGGTTCCAGCAGAGAAGCATTTTAGCAAAGACTGATGGAACTGTAAATGTGTTAGTGTTGAAAAGTAGAGCATGCTTAGAAAAAGAAGCACCAGAGTCCATCTGTTGGCTGAGATGTAAGGCCACATTTTCAGTAAATGGTTTACTTTACTTTACTTTATAAATGAATAACTTTTGGGTTCCCTTTAAAAAACATTAGCTGTCATCTAAGTAATAGATATTTGAAAAATTATTAAATTAATTTTGTCAATAGCAGCCTGAAGCAATAAATTAGTTGTATTAACCATGCATTCAGTTAGAAGTTATAGCTTACAACTGCAGACTCTGTTGACTGTTTGTTTTGGAGCCCGCTATACTTTTCAGCCATTAGTTCTGCAATTATAAATCTGTGTAAGTCATTAATAAACAGCTGTTGGTTTCTCACGCTCTAATAATTCATCGGGTCTGCAGTTAAGTTGCTAAATACTTGGCTGATGTTTTCTAGTCTAGAAAATAATTGGTTGAATGCATCTTTAATGAGCTAGTTTTAAAAAGAAAAGTTTATAGATGAAATGAAGACATGAAAGCAGCTCAAAAGTCATTAATGAACTACTTATTAATCAAATCTAAATCTGATAGGTCCTTTAGTTACAACTTAGAAACCTTGTATAAAAAAATAACATGCTGTAAATAAAATACAGCCATGGTCAAAAGAAAGTACGCACTGTCATTTCTAAGGTTTAACATATCCGTTCATAGTAAAAAACTAATCTAATCCTTAGCAGGTCTTAAAAAGATAAATACAATCTGAGATGAACACCTAACAGGACATATTACACTGTGTCAGTCTTTATTTAACAAAAACTAAGTCAAAATGCAGAAGCAGTGTGTGAAAAACTAAGTACACCGCATCATACAGTAGCTTGTAGAACCACTTTTAGCAGCATTTTCTGTATGACTTTATCAGTTTCTCACTTCGTTGTGGAGGAAATTTGGCCCACTCTTCTTTATAATGTTGCTTCAGTTAATTGAGGTTTGCGTGCATTTGTTTATGCACAGCTGTCTTAAGGTCCCACCACAGCATTTCAATCAGGTTGAGGTCTGGACTTTGATTGGGTCACTGCAACACCTTGATTCTTTTCTTTTTCAGCCATTCTGTTGTAGATTTGCTCCTGTGCTTCGGATCGTGTTTGTGCTGATATGCTGGGTTTGGTTTTCTCCAAACACGGTGCTGTGCATTATAGCCAAACATGTCCACTTTGGTCTCATCTGTCCAAAGGACATTGTTCCAGAAGTCTTGTTTGTTCAGATGCAACTTTGCAAACCTAAGCCGTGCTGCCATGTTCTTTTTAGAGAGAAGAGGCTTTCTCCGGCAACCCTTCCAAACAAGCCCTACTTGTTCAGCCTGTTTCTAATTGTACTGCCATGAACTTCCACATTTAACATGCTAATTGAGGCCTGTAGAGTCTGTGATGCAGCTTTTGGGCTTTCTGCAGTTTCACTGCACATTACACAGTTGGACCTTGGAGTGAATTTGCTAGGATGTCCACTCCTGGGAAGATTGGCAACTGTCTTAAATGTTTTCTTATTGTGAATAATCTTCGTCACTGTAGAATGATGGACTTCCCAGACTGATGGACAGCAACAATTGCTTCTCTAAGATCTTTGCTGATGTCTTTCCTGGTTGACATTGTGTTAACACACACGCAAATGCTCCAGACCAGCAAACTGCCAAAAAAATCTATCTTTTATAGAGGTGGTCACACATGCTGATGATCAACTAATAAAGTGTATTTGATTAGCAGCACCTGGCTGCCACTTACTCCCTTAATTTCTATGGAAGTACTTAGTTTTTCACACACTGTTTCTGCATTTTGGCTTAGTTTTTGTTAAATTAATAATGACATTTTTGTAGCTTTGTAGTTCATCTGAGGTTGTATTTACCTAATTTTAAGACCTGCTAAGGACCGGATTATTTTTATCATGTTCTGAAATGTCAGACCTTGGAATTTAAAGAGGGTGTACTTTCTTTTTACTGACTGTATGTACCAGTTGAAAGTGCAAAATGTTAGTTCAGAAAAAAACAAAAACCAAAATAGTCACTATCTGGTTGATATTACCTACTGTATGTAGCACACATAAAAGTAAATTGCGACTATGAAAAGCCTGTAAAAGAAATTCTTGTAATGAGATGATACGACTTGTCAGCCTGGAAAGCCACAAATAATTCATCATCCAGTGGAATCGGAGTGTTTGTGGTAATTAAATGTGCAGCCAGTGCAGAGCAGCAGTGCGGGAAAATCTCAGCTTGTAATTACTGTAACAGTGAAAGTCAGCGAGACACACCTTGTAAACTGATCCCTGAGAACACCGATGTTCTCACTGAATGCCCCCCTCCCACACACACACACAGTTAACCTTGGGTATAAATGGCTTGATAGAGGGCCCCCACTCTCCAACCCTTCCCCCGCACAAACACACCCTCACTGGAAGTGCTGCCCAGCGTGAGATTTCACTCCTTCAGCGTGTCACCATAATTCACAGTGACAACAAACAACTGGCCATGCTACACATTACTCATGTTCCCTAACGGAAGAGAGACTGGATATAGCAATAGAGAGGAGAAACTGTGACGTGTACGAACCCATTATCTGTCATATCTGTTCACAAGCCTTTTTAATATTTTCTTCCACATTACGAAGTCCCGCTGTGACGTCCTGCAGAGTAAAAACCCATAATTAAATATTTTGCTGTATGGCTGTCTTTATTCTGAAAGACAACAATGAGAGTGATAGTCAATACAGTCCTGTCAGAGGGGTTGTTAGGTTGAGGAATAGTAGGCTGGTAACCTCTGACTCCAAGGCAAAGAAAAAAAGACAGAGGTGGAGTTAGGGGGCAGTTTTCAGTTTCACACCCCTTCTCAAATACAGCACTCAGTTTGAGGTTTTGTAGAAGTAAAAGGAGCGTTTTCCTCCCCAGTGACGCAGAGGTGGACAGAAAGATTTTTTTTTTTTGGGGGGGGGGGGGCATATGAGGAATAGGAAGAATACCAATAAGCAGGGAAACAGGAGTGAACTGAAAATAGGAGGGTAAGCTGAGAAAAACAGAGGAGAGCAAAAAAGGGAACATGACCCAGGTTCAGTTGAAGTCTGGGCATAAATCAAGATGAGGAGCCATATTGTTCTTTTGCAAAGAGGAGTCACTTCTGAGGATTGATGTGCTAATGGTACTGATCAGTTGTTGTTTATCTAGCATTAGCAATAGGAGCCAAATCAGTCACGGTGTAAACATTAACCAGGGTACAGAGAGCTAGAGGGCGGGAAAAGTCTTTCAGGGAAAATGAGAAAATGCACCGACAAATGGAATGACAAACAGGGTAACTTCTCAACCAAATGCCGTAGGAGTGCAAACAGTGGAGAAAGGCGGCCTTAACCTTTAGATCACTTTAACAGGAAGTTCCCAGAGAATATGAAGAACTGGCCAAATATTTACAAGGTACAAAAGCCCAGAGAAGTAGGTGAGGAAAAAATGATGAAGTCTGTTGTTTTTTCTTTTGTGTTAATGGATTAAAAAACAGTTTAAAAAAATAAAAAAATAATATATATATATATATATATATATATATATTATTATTTTTTTCACCTGAATTTTTCCTCAGCTGTTTCACAGAAGCCCAAAGGCAGACAAAAACGTTTTTTTCTCCTCTGTTACTGCCATTTGTCTCACTGGGTTTTCTATTCCTCCAGTTTCTCATGCTCATTCAGATGCAATGAATGTCAGCTATTACTGAAAAAAAAAGAAGTAAACTTTCAAAGCATTATTTTTTTCATACAAATAAAGCATTGCGATATGAAATTTCTGACTCTGATTATTCAACATTTTAGCAGAGTCAAATCTGGTTATCTTCATGCGAGTTATCTTGTTCCACCTCAGCTGAAATGTGTTGTCACAAAAACTTTATACAATCATTAAAAGAGAAGTTGCTTTTTAATACTAAATTTGAGACTATGATTTGTTAATGTTATACTGTTTGTAAATTGCAACATTTTTCCTGAAAGGATATTTAGTGGTAAACTGATTTCCTTCCAGTTGCAGTGGCGGCATGTGCGTTTCATTGGAAGTCTTGTGTACTTAACCATCAGAGTCTACGATGGGAACTTGTTTACTTGACTGCAACAGCACTGAGATGCACACAAGCAAATTCTCCCATCTGTAACATTTTTCCTCTGGTTAGTAGTGACAATTAGCCGCCCACAATGATACCGAACAGAGGGGATGTTTGGCTTTGTGGTTACTGTTTTTGTTACAGATATGTACTTTTAATTTTCTTATAGATCAGCGTTTTTCCATTGCTCTCATGTGGGTTAGAGTTAAAGAGTGCAGTCGCACAGAATAGGTTTGCGCTGTGTTATCACTGAAGACAAACAGAGAGCGAGCTGATGACAAATGAGCTGATTTAATTTCTTCTGCCTCATGCGAGAAGATGGACAGTGAGCGAGCGGCTGCCATCTGGGTGTCAGGCTGCTCGGCTGGCGGGTAAAGTCTCTGCCTGTGGTGTGGGGAGCTGGGAGGGGCTTGGCCATGTGTCCCCTCTGAGGGGGTGCAGGGGTCCTGGTGGGACTTGTAGCCTGTGACCATGATGCCTGTTCCCCTGACCCAGAGCAACCACCCCTCACCCCAAACAAGACGCACGCATCCAAACACACATATGCACAATACCAGGTCAATGGCCACTTGCTCAATCCATTAACACTCTGTTAGCTTTTATATGAGCTTACAATGTTATGAAAAGCACATGCCCAAAGGTTGAAACACAATGGAAAAGCTGGCGTCCAGATTCACACTGAGGGTCTGGTATCACTTAGTAATGCCAATATTCTGCTCATCCAATAAACAAGCACAAAACAAATAAAACACAATGAGCAATCTGCCTTCTGCTCATCAGGACCCCCCTTCTTAATTTACATTAAGAATACAAAATCTATTCTTAAACATAATGCTCCCTACCTATATGTGCAGGTCTAAACGTCAAACAGAGAAGGTTATATTTACTGGTTTTAACAAGCTAAAAGATAAGAAGAATACCTCATATCCCAGATGCAAGCACATAATGCATACTGCATCAGTTAAAAGTTGATGCAGCAGAGATGATGGAGTTAAGGTTAAAAAGAAAAACTTGCTCTATTTAAATTAAAATATCCATTTCTTACTCGATTCGCAGTGTCATTCAAATGTGTCATCTCTGCTTTATACTAGTAATTTTTATGAAACCAGACAGTTGAGGTTGTATTGACCTGGCTTCCAATAAATTACCCTGTATCTGTTTTTGCTTTTCTTTTCTTCAGACTGCACGATGTAAAGCAGCAGCAGTCTGTAAGTTTGTAAATGAAACCAGTTACAGACACTTGAGGTTGTGGTGACCCGGCTTTCAGCAACTTTCTCTGTGTCTCTTTTTGTCTTTGTCAGTCTGCACGAAGATTAAGGAGTATTTGAAGTTGCTAAAGAAAGCTTCCATTCTGTTCCACTCCAAGCAATATATGAAGCAAATCACAAGTACATAAGATCGAATGAATGCATTAAGTACGTACACACACTGTTGTAATTGGGCTTTGAGAGAATAAGAGTGGGTGTGGGCCCATCTGCCCGTGGTATCCGGACTGTGTTTTTTTGGGGGGGCCATAGGCAGACCGCTGCTGGGGTGCAGTCTGAATAGGCTGGCGGCTGAGCTAAGGGAGATGTGTGCACACGGCCTCCATGGCTAATCTGCTAATGTGTTCCAGAGGTCAGGAGGGTTTCGCACCAAATCAATGGAGGGATTTACACAGCTTTCCCCTGGAATGTGCTCCATCCGCACTCTGCTTCGGAGAAAACATCCACCTCTGCTTTGCTAGGCTGTCCAATTTTCCACAGCATTTAACCACAAAAAAGGAAGAGCAAAACTGAAAAAGAGAGGTGCAGTAAAGCACTCTCTAACCCATCTCTTCTTTTTTACACGCCCACCACAGAATGCTAGCAGCAGCAGCCCAGTTTTGCTGCTGAGATGTTTTGGTGCCCCTGAGTCTACCTGACCATATACAACCTCTATGTTCACTGACACTGAGATGACTAAGAAGTGATGCAAGATGGTGCTCAGCCTTTAAATACCAGGTGAAAAGACATTAGGAAGGGAAGAAACGACTAGAGAAGAGCAGAAAAGGTCTTTGTGTGCATTTTCGATTTGTCTTCTCTTCTAGGAGTTACTGTAGTGAGTCTGCAATATTCTAAAGGTAAGTGAAGAAACGTGTTGACATTTTGGCTTGAGACTTCAGACCAACTGAGAAAATCTAACATCTGCAGCTACAGTGAGTCTGCACTCATAATGCAATGCCCCAAGGTTCAAATGTTCTATCTGAACATTTCAAAAAGTTCACTAAAGCGGGCAGCAGCAACGTCATGCTGTTCGAACTGTTAATGAAGTTTCACCCCAGCCAGAGAGCACAGAATTCCTCCTTGGTGCCGCCAGACCTGCTGAAATATTGATCAACCTATTTAACCCTTTGTATGCAGTCAAAATACACATGCGTATATAGTTTTTTGTGTAAACATTCAACGCTAATTGTAGCTAACTTGTGGAAATTATGCGACCCTACTTCCTCACTAAAACACTCCCACTTTTCCATTAGGCTGTAAAAATGAGTGCAAGAACACACAGTAGGGAGGGAAAGCAGCCCAGCACTCACACTTTCTGATGTGAGATCACGGGAGATATTTCCATCTCCTTATCTGTAGTGTGTTTGTGGTGTTTTACACCACACAAATGTGTGTCACTCAGGTCTTGTGTGCATAGGAATGCACAGGGGTTATGCAGAGCTTGATGCCTCTTCTCATCTCTGTCTCTGGTTGATGGACTGGGCCCAGCTCAGGTCATAAATAAGCCGAGCCCAGGCAACCAGACGCAGAATAAGGGCCCTGGCCTTAAATCCAGACAGCCCAGCATGGACCAAACTAACCACAGACCAGTGCGGTTCACTTTCACTGCCCTTTAACTCTGCATAGAGGCCACAGGTCAACTTCATATAAGTATATTCAGCTGCGTAAGCTTTGAAAAGGAGATTGATGTTCTTCTTCACAGGGACGCTTTACATTATTCTTTCACATATATGTCTCAGGGTGAGATATGTTTTGTGTATCTCCTACATGGAAGGCAGATAAAAAGGAGAGGTTTATGTTCATAGTGGATTTAGAGTGTATAGATATTTGAAGGGATGAACAATAAAGGCAGATACAGATTAAGATATGCCCCACTGTGATGTAATTTCTTCCTCTTAAATAAATAAATCTTCTTTTTTTTTCAGAAATAGTTTAATGAAACTTTTAAAAAATACTCTTGTTCTCTCCTTTTCTCTTGTCAAAACTCCTCCTCTCTCTAACTTTTGCCACCTCCTCCTTTATCTAAAAGCTGATCTGTGTGCTCACTTCACTGCTGCAATGCTACATGATCTGTTTACCAATAATGTGTTTAGCTGCTGGGTAGAGAGAGAGACATAACTAAAAGGCTGTTTGAAAGGAATTGGATTTAACTTACACAGTTAACCTCAAGCTCAGTATCTGACTGCAGTACAAAGGGGATTTAATGGCCTCGGGGAAAAAAAGGAAGATTTGAACAATGTAGCACATTTATTTATTTCATCAGTTGTTTTTGCAGTGGAGCTCCTAACACCACCAACCAAAAATCATGATACACAGGATGTTACTGTTTTTTTGTTGTTTTTTGGGTTTTGTTTTTTTTTTAAGCTTATCGATTGAATGCAAAAGCCAGACTTTGCAGTCTTCCTCTGGCTGTAACTTTATATTTTTCATACAGACATCTGAGTGGTACTGACAACTCATCTAAAGTTAAAAATCAAATGCTGAAGTATTTGTTAAGTTCTTTGTTATGTGATTAGATGAAGGCACACCCCAAACCACCAAGTTCACCCACAATTCCCCCTTGCTCGTTTTCCCCCCTCCACATGACTCATCTCCACCCTGTCTCTTGTCCCAAGCCCCATCCTTCTGAACGACATGATCTCTCCATTCATCTGCCAGAGTGATGGGGGGGTCAGCAGTTTGATAAACCCATAAAAGGCCCCCATGTTAGCCCATGAAGGCCCCGGATGGCCTCTGACACCCGTTCCCACACCCAGCCTGTCTGTCAGCCCATCTGACTGACAGG
>VUQI01013030.1:3837-15951 GCA_015106735.1 Paratilapia polleni
GTGTCCACATATGTGGACAATTATGTAACAACTATGTAATGAAGTGACTCTTCCTATTCAAACAGGAAGCTTAGTTTTTGTACTTCTCAGGTCCAAGAAATCTCAAATAGCTAGGAGAAATTAACAGAGCCCAGGTCTCAGGGGGATGAGTCCAGTCGTGAAATTTCCTCGCTACTAAATATTCCACAGTCAACTGTTAGTGGTATTTTAACAAAGTAGAAGCAATTGGGAATGACAGCAACTCAGCTTGGTGTTTTGTTCTAAGGCTGGATGAGCTTCTGCCTTAGCTTGAGGAAGTTCACAAGGATGCAAAAGCGCTTCTCTAACCACGAGTGCTTCACATCCTCATCCCTCTGCAGTTCAAGTCTAGTAGCACGCTGAAGCAGAAGATTGTCCGCCCTAAAGGAAAAACACCCAGGTATACGCAAAGCATTGCAATGTATGCAGCTGAATGAAGCGCGGAATACACAGATCAGTATGTTGGGAAAACAAAAGAGCTGCTTCAGAAGACTGTGGCACAACACAGGAGAGCCAACTGCTCAGGAATGCAAAGCAACAGAAGCCTTGTGAATAACAAATGTCTTTAAGAAATCTAAGCAAGTCCAGTTGTCCTAATTTAGCACGTAAAATATAGAATGACATGGATGATTGAGAATCTTTACAGATGCTCAACATCTCAATGTAGCATGTTAGCATGCCTGCATTTAGTATAATATAATATAATATAATATAATCTTAGTTTCCAGGGATGTCAGTAGGATTCATTGCCTGTGGCCTATGAAAACAAAATAGAGAAGACAAATAGTTTCTAAAATGTTTGAGTATTGAGAACATAAACACAGGTTTGTTCCTTTATGAATACTGATTGTTTGAACATTTGAAATGTTACAAGCAGTGGCAAAGTTTCTTATGTCACTAGTAGAAATAGACAGGCACAGGGCCACAACTTTACCTCCTTGAGAATCCAATTTGCTGTTTCTCTCTGTATAAATGTGTTCTTCTCTGAAACGTCCAAAGAAAAGCAAATAGTGAAACAATCTCCCCCCCTGGATCAATCCAGTAAAAAGAAACAGACCAGACCAGCACCTAAAAATGTTCACACTTTGTTTTATCTCTCCTCTTTCTCCTTCTTGTCATGAAATGGTAAAAACCCCTTTCTATCTTTTCACCGCTTGTTGGTGTGTCAAGCATTCAAACCTGAAGATAAAAAAAAACATGGCTGTCTATGAATCAGCAATGTGTCAGTATGTGAGTGGACAAGACAGCCTCTTCATGCTTGGTTAGGTTTTCACTCTCATACTCAGTAGGGCAGAAGGTTATGCCCACAGGCTTTAAATCACATTGGAAGGCTCCTTCTTGCTCAGCAAGGTATTGTCTTTGGCTTGCAAAGGTTTTTGTTTACCCTCAGAAAAGAAAATATTCAATGATTACAGTTAAATAAAACAAAAATGACAAACAGAACAGCAGCTGATGCTGTTAGTCTTGATTGTGGGCACACAAGCAGTAACAAACAAATGCATACTCATAAAGATGCGTGCTTGAAGTTCCTGTTCCTTTTGGTGCTTTGGGAAGTGCCACACTCGATTAGGCCCAACATGTCTGCCTAGGTATTACGGCTGACATTAAGGAAGCTGTTCTTCGTCTCTATCACCGCTTCCACACAGCCATGACTCACCAGCACCCCCACAATGCATTGTGGCCGAGCCCTGAACACTCCCCCAAGAAAATCTCCACTGGCCCGGAGCGACAGCAAGTACAGAGACAGGATTTATCCAGTTTGTGCCCTCAAAGCTCCACTCGCAGCATTTAGAGGATGTGCACTGTCAGTTGCAACAGTGGGTGAGAGGATGGTTTCTCTTGTGTTTGGCAAGCGTTGTAAGAGGGGAATGGGCTTTGCTATGACACATTTACACTTGATTAGGCTACTGTGTTCTCTACTGATGTGTTCCTAGTCCTGATTTAGTGTTGAAGCCTCTACAGAGAGCCTTTCATAAGCTCTTTATATATTGCCAAGAAGATGTAAAGACACGGATGTGTGAAACCTGCTTTGGCAGAGGATCCCTTCTTTTTGCTAGGCAGGAGCTCAGAATGAAAAAGTGCACATAGTAGAAGTGTTTGGTAATTTTGATTAAGTGATGGGATTATCTCCTCCGAGCACTTGTTTGAAATTCAGACAAACCAGACGCTGAGGAAATGTTTCAGTGTGCAAAACGTGGAATCTGAAATTGTAAATCAAAGTGAGTGATGCAGTGATTCATGCTGAGCACATAGATGATGTTTACTAGAAGTGAAACCAATGCTTAGCACACACAAAAACAGGTTTAGAGGAGTATTTCTGCTTCTCATACTGGTCCTATGAATTTCTCTTCAACTTGCTTAATGCAGCAGTATTATGATTAATTGACACAATTGATGACAAGGTAAATAAGTAAAGAGAGACATTACAAAAACAGATGCTTCCATGCAGGGCATAAAACTGCATCATTGTATTCATCCAGTATCCAGACATCAATGCAACTGACCATACATAGTTTTGCACTCTTTGTCTTTGTTGTTACTCATCTGAATGGTCAGTGAAAGAGGGTGAAAAGTCCTGAAACCCAGTAATTAGTTACCATTTTGCACCTCTGGTTCCCTTGTCTTGAAGTAAATGGGGTTTTTGAATGGGTTTTAAGTTAAATGTCTAAATTAAGGTCTGCGGTTAACACAGGCTTTAGACATTGTCACATTTTGTCCTACAACATAAAATACGTAAGTAAATACCCCACTAGTAAGTTGTGAAGCTGTTACAGTACGTGTCCCAGACAAGACTTTTCCAACAAGAAGCTAGATGAGACTACAGAAGTTAACACCTTGGCTCATTTGACCCCAGTGACTCATATGATGACAGGGTGGGTCAACAACTCTCAGAACCACCTCCAAGGGGACAGTCCCCCTAGGGGTTAAATACTTGGGACTCCTCATCAGCTTTTAGAACTGAAGAAGCCTCTCAGATGAGAGGTGAAATGTCTTCATGAACCTAAGAAGAAGTCCAGTTGCTGTCAAATCAAGTGATTAGGACTACAATGACCTGGATGACTCAGAACCTACACAGACATACGGAGGTTTTCATGGACATTCAAAGTCAAACTGCCAAACAGAGTGTATCAGATTGTGAAGATCATCTTGATGAATACAATATGTTATTATCAAAAGCATTTATTTCCCACTGAGCTTATTTTCTTCAATAATCCAGAAGGCCTGACCCCACTGACTTTTCGTCAGGGGAACCAGGGCAATGCTAAATTTATGTTTTCCTTACAAAAATGCATCATCCCACAACAAATGAATATCTTTGTAATCTTCAGTAATCGTATTTGACAAGAGGCCGATATCATTTAACAAGTCATGCTAACAATAACAAGGGTTATTTCTCACTAATTTTTATCCATAGAGAGTGACTTATCTACAGAGTCTCTGAAGTGCCAAAAGGGATTTTATAAATAATTACTGTATTTATCCAGCTATCTAATCCTCATATACTAAAATGTCCATTTCTAATTCAGACTTCTTTTCAACACTTGTGTGATGACAGTGGCATCTGCTTTGCTGATCCTGTGGATAAAGATGGGATTGGCTGAATTTTTTGTTTGTTTGTTTGTTTTGTTTTGTTTTGTTTTCCCCCAACCAGGGATTCATTTGTTGAATGTACTGGGCAGGCCACAATCCTGGGAAACCTGCACCAGCAGATAGCCCACACTAAAAGGACAGACAAATCCTCTGCGTTCATTGTCTGCATTCTTGGATTAACATTGTATGGACTTTCCCCAATAAAGAAAGTGAGACCATTGATTTTTTTTTTCTCTACCCAATTACCTGGACAAACAAAACCAACTGGCACACAATCAGCTTTTTTCCTCTTCTATAAATTGATTTTCAGATCACACAAACATGCACGCTGTCGGTAAATTAAGAAACATGAAACGCTGTATAAATTACAGCAAGGGTTTTGAGTCAGCATCTCATCATTTAGCTGAGTTCCTCAGTATAAAGAAAACAGTCTTTGTGCGTACTTTTAAAATTTTTAAAAACCACGTCTATTTTGTTTTCTAGGTGTACAGTTAAACTGTTTGTCTGCTTGAGGCACCTGTTATAGATGCATACATATCCGTTTCATCTGAAAAACAGATGCTCTGAGTAATTGGACAAATGTTCAACAAATTTTGTGAGTAGTATGATTTTGGTTATGAATGCTTAAAAATGTTGGACAAGTAGAAAACATCTCTGAGAAATACCCTTAACTGTGTGAACATTCTGTCAGACTGTGAAAAATTATTTCTTTCTTTTAAATATGTAAATTTTTTGTTTGTTCAGGAATACCGTTTGAGTGATCTTAATATCTGTAAAGCTCTGCATAACCAGGAGCAATTCTAGGGTCAAACCTTTAGCCCCCAATCATAATGTCACGCATTCAATGTCTCGCAATTAATGTTAATGGAATATGCTGCTTGCAAATGTATTCAATGCTTTTCACCTTTATAAACCTCAATTCAGTTAGGTACACATTACAATCTTACTATCAAAAGCAACCTAATTAGTTGGAAGACCTATTGTAGTTATAAGAGTAATTCAGAATGAATAATCACAGATTTCAAAATAATTCACTGGTTTTAGAGTGGACCCTTTAGTATCAAACCTGAAGCAATCAATGTTTACCAGAATTTTCCAAAGTAAGTTAAAGAGCAATTTGCAGCAAAACGGATAAGAGGAAAAGATTCGCAGTCTATCACTTCAATATAGTGGCAGCCATCCAGAACATCCACTGACATGTTTTAAAGTGTGCTACATCCATAAAATGCATGTAAAATTATTTTGCAATTTTTCGTTTTTTCTCTTTTTGGGCCAAATGGTTATTGTGAACTTCACTATCTGCCCATTTGCGCACCAGTTGCTCTTGTACAGTGTCTCTGTCCTCTCTCACTCTCCATCCTCCTCGCCCCCTCTTTGCACTGACAGTTAGACACAAACATAGCGTATTCAACTAGAAGATAACAAATTGTGTGATGTAAATAAGGCAAATAAACAGAGTAAGAGCAGGTTGGGGAGAATCCACATTTGATAACATTATAGCACATTGCTGAGTTATGTGAAATCATGATCAGTGAATGTGCGCAAAACAGAAGATACCTTGGCTTTAAAACTACAGTGCTGACTTTGGCTAAATGTCCAGTCTTACCTGTTTCTTTTTGCTGTCTCTCTCTCTCTCTCTCTTTTCGTTGTCTTCATCCTGCTCTCCCTCCTTCTCACCTTCTCTGTCCTCCTTTCTCAATCTTTCTGCTGTCATTCAAAAGGGAAATGTAACAGCGAAATAATTTACAACCAAATAAAAGGGATCAACTCATCCATATCAATTTATAACAATATTCTAATTGAATATGGGCTGCTGCTGGCTATTGACGTAACAGGTAATGTCGTTTTGACTTGCTCTCACCTGGATCTGGTTTTATTCATTCATTCATTTATTTATTTTAAGAAAAACAAATATATCCATCTATGGAGAAAAAAAAAAGACATTTCTAATAAGTCAGTTTCTTTCTGTACTTTAATTAATTGTCCATAAATGTACTGTAAACAAACAATGAACCCCAATTCGACCAGAATAAGAAATTTTAAATAAAATAATAAAGTACATCTACTTGGCTTGCAACTTGCGATATGCAAGCAGACTAATGACTCAGAAAGCTAAAATTAGCTAATAACCTCTAGTGATCTAGCCTACATTAGCTAACGTTTCTGACACTATTTAGAGAACAAATATACATAAGGAGATACTTTTTAAGTCAGAGCAATGACCCTGCATTATCAGAACAATTTGCACTTTGGTTGCTAATGTTTCAGGTAGTGTGTTTTAAATCTGCACCACTGATTTGTGTCATGAACCTAACTCTTTGTCTTCTTTCTGCCAAAACACAAGTCTTATTTAATAATGACAAGCTTGCTGTTGAAGCATGCAACACCTCTGTGTGAGTGCACTGTAATATCATGACATCAAAAACAATGGACATTTAAACCTGTTATAATTTTAACCTGTACTGTCTCCAGTAGATAAGTTGGCTGAATATAACCTTATTAGACGATGTCAGAAAATAATACTAAAATGCATTATTATTACTACTTTTACTATAGTTATTTTTTCTGATGCTAAAGTGAAATTTCAGGGTGCTTGAGCACCCCAAAAAAGGGTTTGAACTTGCCAATGTGCATAACCTTAGAAAATCCTTGCTATTAATAACACATGCAGCTATTAACTGAACTGCAGTCATAATTCTGTACAATTACACGCAGCTCTTGTTCACACAGCGTTAACTGATAGCTAAAATCAGTACCACTTGGGATTACAAATAAGTTACCTTGGCAATGTGTTACAAAAGCATGCAACCAGATATAGTCAGTCCCTTGGTCTGAGCACAAATGTAGAGACAGCCATCAACTGTATGCTGGTAGGTAAAACACACCTTGAAAAGAAGTGATATGTCAGAGCATAGCTGGTGTAGTTGTTTCCCTGTGTGAACAAGTTAGCGCTGCGCTGTACAACAGAAAGCTTAAAGGATGTCATCAGCTGCATTTAGCTGCAGGTCTTTTTTTGAAATTGTTTGCGTATAGTATTGCGTATGTTAGAGATGGATGAAAAGCTAGCTGGCACTCCAAGATGATAAAAAACTGAAACCCTGGCAGACATCATTCTTGGAGAGGTCATGAAAATATAGGCAAATGCTTATTCTGCAGAGTTTTTCATTACACATAGCACAACATAGGTATAGTGTTGGGAATTTGTCCATAATAATTTGTTTTGTGTGTAATTCCATGCCAGAGGAGCATTTAATTGGGGTTCTTGACTTGCAGGAGCTTGATGCTGATTAAATCTCCAATGAAATATTAGACATCTTTCTGATGCCAGCTACAATGCGGATAGCATGGTTAGGCAGTGTTATTGTAACAGGAATGCTTTTAAAACCTAGAGGACTGAAGGGAGAGCATAAAGTGAAAACGGTAGGTAGCGATCCCTCTCTTGAGTGCAGTTGTATGCAGATGGACAATATATTAACTTAAATATAATTTAAATTATGTAATCTCAGAGGATAAGGTAAACATTGCTCCAAGTGTATGTATTTATTCCCAGAGTTTTAAAATATGAGCTAAGGGAAGGATTGGTTGCTGTACAGGTTGCTGTAGCCACGCTCTCATTCATTAAGATACAAGGTACAAACCTTTAATGCTAGCTGTGTTAAGTCATGTACTTTTTCATCAAATGACCTTATAAAAATGTAATCCTGTGATACTGTATTGGCTGTTTTCTTTTTTTGTTCTTATAGGTATGAAAAATTGTTCTTATACACACACACACGCACACACACACAAACTATTTTCTCTTGTATAGGGCTGTCCGCATGTGTGACATTGACTGTCTCTGTTTTTCCCCTGTGTTGACTTTAATTCGGGCAACAGGCCTTTTGTTATAAACTTTTTTAGTGAAATATTGTTGGCAGGCATTGTACAATCCTTGAGTTGTGGCTCAGTTCCTGTGGTAGGCATGGTATAGGATTTGGTGACCTGGTGTGTCTGTTGATAATATAAATCTGGGTGCAGTGCTAGTTTTAATCCCTGTGGGCAGGTGTTTAAAGTTTGTGATTCCTAATGCATGTAATAATTAGTCCCTCAGGATTTTGTTCCCTTCTCCTGTGGATTAGGACCTAAAACACACACACACAGCCTCTCTGGAGTGAATTCATTTTCATCCCCAGGTAAGTGCGTCAGTGCTTTCCCTGTTGCACTGCTGAATATTGTTACCTCATTGAAGCAGCCTCTTTTAAATGTGTATTTTTACCTGTTTTATTTTATTAATAGCATGAGCAAGATTTTATGAATCGAGTTGTGTACATTTTTGTTTTAAAATTAGTGTCCAGATAATTCTGGATATGAGCGTGTGTGTTTTAAATCAGAACATACAGTTATAATGGTTCCTGTTGCACTTTACATCATTATGATGCAGCGTGTGTGATGTGCAAGCACTGCTTCAAAAGAAGCTTGCTACATATATTCCCTGTATTCTTTATAACCACCAGTTATACTTAGTGGTTGTGCATGCCATGTGCTGAAAGGTTTTTTGATCTCCCTTGCTCCTTGTAGAACTCCTGTCACAACTATATGTCAGGAAAGATGCTTCATGTCTCAAAAGACTGCTTGTCCACTGGGCAAGCCATGATGGTATCACAAAGTACACTGTTCACAATGAAGACCATCATCTCACTATCCTTTCACAGATTATGATGATGCCACAGTTGATTTGTGCACTGAGGTATCAGGCCTGATAATTCAGATTAAGTGGCATATTTCTTGTGCAGGTGCATGGTGTCTTGAAACCAGCAAATACCATTCTACAGTTTCACTCTGTGGGTATGAGCACTGCTTATGAGGTTGTTGGCACATCTTTAAAAGACCTCTGTGAAGATGATTGCTGGAAAGAGCTTTTTCTCCTCCTGGGTATGATTCACATCTTCAAAAGAAACGGTGAGCAGAGACCCTGGCGAAAGTGTCGTGCTCTCAACTGCGGGCTATAACAGTTTGATGAACCCACCGTGTCCCCTTGTCAGTCTCTGAAAAGATCAACATCTTTGACAGCGCCGTTTCAGAAAGGGAAAACAGATTTTCCAAGAAGAATGTAGACCTAACAGCAGCCATATCCAGCCTTTTACCCAAATCGAGTGCATTTCTAGCCTTCACCTTCATGCGCCCTCTGTATGTGCTTGCTGGCTACAACATGAGTCTGCAAAATTAAATTCTTGTTGCAAGACCAGTGTAGGTCAAGAAATGTCCACCGTGTGTAAACACCCACAGGAGTGTAAGGAACTATTTCCTGAGTTGCATAAATTATATGCAACAGCCCTGGCAATTAGTGTACGTTCAGCATCATGTGAGAGCTCTGTCTCCACACTGTCACCATGAAAGGAAGAGGAATCTGCTGATCTTTGCCTTTGAAAAGTGATGCATTTGTTAGAATTTTTGCAAAGTGAAACAGGAAACGGATGTTGCTGTAGATAGATTAGGTAAATGGATGGATAGATTAACTTAAAAAAAAAAAAAGCTTTTGGAATTAAGTTCATCTAATGAAAAGACACTGTATGGATATGATTGTCTTACAATATAGATAAATGTATGTTATATTGAAGTGTAACACAATCTGTTTTCAAAGTGGTTTTATTTACTGCTATTCATCCTCACTTTGAATAAGACTACCTTATTTAATATTAAATGCTGGCCATGGTGAGAAGTTTCTAAGGATTAGGTTTTGATTTTATTTGAGATCTAAGATCATCCAATAAAAAGAAATATCATATATTTGATAATGTTAAACTCTTAAAGGATTTTTTTTAGTTAAAAATCAATCTACCCTCCACTGAGTCAAATCATAGGCTAGCAGCAAATTTAGAGATACTGCTGAACTACCTAGCTTTCTCTCTTTTTTTTTTTTTATTAGAATATGATACAGTTTTACATTATACATTTAATACAGTCAACCATGAACATGATTCACATTGGCAACCTTCAGGTTATTACTGTGTGGGCTACTTTTTACCCAAGTTGCCTGTCCATCATTTCTACCAGACCACCCTGCCTGTATAATAAATGTCTACAAATGGCTGTGTCCCTAACACACCTTTAACTTTTTTGTTTATGTGAAATGCTTTTGTCAAATGGGCATATAAGACGCCTCAGTGTTTCACTACTATTCATGTAACAACTGAATGTGTGGCATTTCAGCCCATCAAGGCTGCATGTGCTTTAGAGTCCCTTTAATGGTTTGACATCCTTTCAAATTGCCATTATCAACTTTTCAAACTTACAGTCATTATTTCCAGCAGCTTTTTGCTTCACCCAGAAAGACATGACAGGATGAATGCACAGAGTGGACAATTTCCTCCCCTAATGTTTATTCATCCAGCCAAATGAAAATTTCAGAGAAGAAAAGTAAAAGATGATCAAACATGGTGAGAGCACTCTGCTGTCTCCCTTTATGTCTGAAATGTATCTCTCCTCATATTGCTTCATTTTGGGATGAGAATTTAAGATCCAAGTAGGTTCCATCTTGCATCCATTTATCAGCACGGAAACGTTCCTGTTTGCTTTGTGAGTTAAATTATTTCTGCCTCAGCTGCTCTACTATAAAGAAACTGCTTCAATCGGCTTTATCTGTTTGGGAGAAAATACGCTATTTAATAAGAGGTGATAGCAATATTACAAAACAAGTCTCTTCAGTCTCTATGATTTCAATCTATTAGGAACAGGCTTGGTTTGCATTTGCTCATATAAAAGCCACACTGGAGCTGAAGAGTAGGTGCTTTTCTTTTCATTACAAAAGAATGGTGCTTCTTGGTTTCCTGTTGTACAAAAGAAAAAAAAAACTGCCTTTAAGTCTGTTCTGTGAAGCTTTATTTAGGTACAGCCGTGCTATGAGTGATTTAATAATGTCAAAACCGTAACACATTCCCAGTGACAAGGCTAACAAGCTGATGTTAAGCAGGTGTAATGTTTGCCATGTTGATAATTTTGGATCTGTTGGAGGTTAAAAAAAACACACACACACACAAACATCATATTTGTCTCCGTGTGCAACTTCAAAGAAAGGGAGGCATTTTACAAAGGGAAAAGGTTTTATTTGTGCACCACCAGTAATGCAACAACACAAGACTGTACTCTAAAAAGCCATTTGACCAGTGCACCAGACTGGGAACAGATATCACTTAGGCATTTAACTCAGGTGTTCCTCACACTGAACACACAACAACATGACCAAACCCAGGGACCATGGCATCTAAAACCAACCAATTAGAGTACAGATCCAGGTCAGCAGCTTGCCGAAAATGCAAGGACCTGCAAATTAAGTCATTTGGTTGGGACCCCTTACAACGTAAGTATTCACACAGAAATTCCCTGATAACTTTGTAAACATTTTTTTATAAATCCTGACATTCCCAACATATAGTTTAATTTATGTAACATGTTTAAGTAGACTTTCTTGTCTGGATAATTGAAATGCAGCAAATAAGATGAAGATTAATATCACTCTTAATTTGATACTAATCTAGAACCAGCAAATTTAGCTATCTTGGTGCAAACATCTAAATTATTATAAATTTTCTCATTTAATGCTCAACAAAGCAAAAAGTATTCTTGATTTTTATTTTAGTATTTATCATTTTAGAAAAATGAATCAATACCAGAGAAAGGGATACATGCGAGAGATGCCACATACACCTTAGAGACATCTTGCTATGAATATATCTGGTATCTGACCAAAGCCTTATTTCTATAACTAAAAGGAAAAACACTGAATTGGTAAAAGTAGACTGAACCGAAGCAAATAGTTTTCTTAATAATTGAGTGAATTGTCCATCTGCTGAAATTGCCTCCCTCTGATGCTACAGAGCATTTGGCTACAGAACACAGAAGAATTTATTTTCTCTTGTTTTTCCTCATGTTTATGAATCAGAATGCATAATTTAAAACATTTGCTACATTTGCTGGAGAAAAAAATAAAAACACGTTGCAGACTGCTTTGTGTCAATACTGAGCTTCAGCCTCACCTATAAACCTATAGATGAAATATAGCCATTAAATATTTTTTCCAAGAACCAGAAACATTACTTACACAGACAACATCAACACAAGATAGAAGTACAGATATATCAGATATATCAGGAAGAAATTTGTTTTCAGTCTTAGGTTTTGGGGATATTATGTTTTGTTGCGCAGTCCCATTTATACGCCAGCAGCTGAACTCGGTATATCATGGTGTACTGAGTTTTATCACTAATGACAACCTTTGTATTAATCATCACTCTGTGTATGAAAAGGCAGGATGGACATCCTTACAGTCAAAACAAAAATCTGTTCTTCACTTAATTTTTATGGACAGAATTTCTAGGCGGAGCCAAGTGGCGGAGGGCTTCCACTTTGGTCATCTCAGAATCCCATCTCTGCTTTTTGCGGATGATGTGGTTCTGTTGGCTTCATCAGGTGGTCGCCTCCAGCTTGCACTGGAGCGGTTCGCAGCCAAGTGTGAAGCGGCGGGAATGG
>VUQI01013031.1:2446-17770 GCA_015106735.1 Paratilapia polleni
AGATAAGATCATTTAAGATACGATGAAATGAGATGAGGGTTACTGGAATATGTTTAAATTATAAAGGTTAAAGCCTGCACCTTTCCATTTACTATTTTGTTTTCTTTATATGCATTTTTTTTTTTTTTTTTTTTTTTTTTATTGTACTTCTGAGCATTTTGTGGCTTATGGTGTTTTGGAAAACTGTAAACAGTTTTAATAAAAATAAAAATTGTTATTATTACTAGTAGTAGTAGTAGTAGTAGTAGTCATTGTAAAGACTTGTGTTTAAATTTCCTAAGGCAGCCGGCTGTCATTTGTTCATACGCATGGTCATGGTCTAAATTTGTTTGTAAAGTACAAACAAATTCAGGTAAGAAAATATTGATAAATCACTGATTTGTGCGTGAAACATTTCTACGCACGATTTAGGCACAGATTTGTGAGTACGCAGTGTTAGTAAATGAGGCCCAATGTCTCTGATATAACTTCCAAGGGGGAAAAAAGTTTTTAAGACTCTACACATAAGACTAATAATAATAAGACTCTAAATTGCTGTTAACACTTTTTAAACCTTAATTTGGAGGACAGTCAGCAAACCTTTTTAAATTTTTTTTTTTACCAGAAGTATTGGAAGATGACTGATGAGTAGCATATTTCTAGAAGGACTTTGACAATTCCTGTTTTTCTATCGTTCTATAGATAGTGCATCTCAAAGACTGGAATCCAAAATTTTTACACAGAATTCAAGACATCAGCATGTTGTCAAACCATTAATCCATCAGCTCATCCATCCATTTTCTTCAGCTTATCCAATTCAGGGTCGTGGTTGGGCTGGAGAGGCCTATGCCAGCTGTTATAGGGTGAGAAGCGGGATACACCCTGGACAGGTCACTAGTCTGTTGCAGGGCCAACACATAGAGAGTGACCGCATGTCTTTGTACTATGGGAGGAAGCAGAATACCCACACAGGCACAGGGAGAGCACGCAAACGCCACACAGAAGGGCCCTAGCTGCCCAAGGGATTCAAATCCAGGACCTTCTTGCTGTGAGGCAAAGGTGCTAACCATCACACCACTGTGCCACTGACAATTAATGTTTGAAAGTTTCTTTTTTGTTTTTTCTTTTTTTGTCAGAATGGTGGGATTGGTGCCAATTACCACATTCCTGGTATTGTGACATCAGTTCGCAAAAGTAAACTGGAGCAAGCATTTCAACTCATGCTGCACCAAAATAGCCTCAGCAGACACCTGACTAAATCCTCTCTGCTTTGCTCTGGCTTGAGCAGGTGACAGCATGATTTCAGCCAACTACAGGAAACAACCCCTGAACACAAGCTCACCTTGCCTCTCTCACTCCACAAGGTTGTCAGAGAAGTCACTCAAAGTGCATAAAATACTGACGCCAACAATAAGGTTTCTTTGTGAGCCCCTTTCTCAGTCTTCTATCTGTATTTCGTTTCGGCACAGGCCTCCATTTGTTGTCATGGAAACAGACAATGCCTCTGACACATTACATTTACATGCCTTTTTACTGATGCGCTCTGAGCGGCTTTTCAGAAGGCAAAGCATACTTTAGTTGTTTGTGTCTCATGTAATGGATTAACTTTGTCAGCCAGACATGGAGAAAAACTTTTTCTCTCCCTAATGATTATGTATAGAAAGAATATAAACTCCTGTACAGCTGAACATGCTTACTGCTACTTTTGTCAAATCTGTACATCAGCTTTAAAAATGGCAAATAGGGAATGTGTTAATCCTGGTGTGTGTGACATGTTTTACTTAACAAGCTTCTCACTTTGCATCCTCACTCTTTTTTCCTATAATAAAAGTTTCCATAAATATGGTAATGTTCCAAGGTTGAGTTGGTCCGGTGTGGACTGCTGAGATGATGTGTGGCTGTCAGTGGCCAGCTTGGGCACAAGCTCACTACTGTGCCCAGACATGCCATTTATCAGAGCTGGATTCATGCAGATGGAAAGGACACATATAAATACACATATCCTGTGTATATACACACACACATGCACAGGCAAGAAAGCTCGAAAACTAACAGAACAGCAAGTGGGCAGACACTCACTCATATAACTGCCTGCAGTGATGCATTGCCTCTCTTTGCGGACCAAGTCTCTACAAGAGCCAAGATTCACACAATCTTTCCTGCTGGCTTCCATGTTCAGGAAAGCTTGTCAAGGTGTGCAACAACGTAATGTAGCCTGCGCTTTCCCTCAGCTGCTGCTCTCCCTTTTCACTCTTTTGTTTGCCTCTTGTGTGCCTTTCTCCTTATCTCCTGGTGCCACTCTTCAGCTCAGCTGCACAAAATCCATACAGATCCATTGCAGTGCAACTCTGCCTCAGCTTCTGGTTTTGATTTCTGTTTGCGTGTATGTTTGTTCCCAGACACTCAGCAACTCTGTACAAGCCTTTTTGCCACCAAGATTATTCATCTTCATGCTTTCCAAGTTGTTCTTTTTTATATCTTCTCTAATTCAGGTTCAGGTTCAGGTATACGTAGGTAGAAGTTTGCAGTCGGCAGTATACACATTTTTCAAACAATAGAGACAACAGATAAACATATTAGAACATAGGGCAAATGAACTTAAGGTAAATCATATAAAAAATATAAAGTTTTGAACAATGAATAAAAGAATAAAAGTAAATAAAAGAAAGTTTAAAATGTTATTTTTATATTATCTATGCTCTTAAAACTACGATTTTCTCATCTGAGTGATGGGTGTTGGAACAGCGCTACATGTATACCACGCTGTTCTACACTTTTGGACTATAAGCCAGTGCAGTGCAACTCTGCCTCAGCTTCACCAATGACAATATATTCCAGCAATTAGTGTTTTCATATCATGCGATAGTGTTAAAAATCTAATTTTCTGCTTTCTTATTATATATATGTATATATAAGGCTTAACAAATTTATTAGAACACCACCAAATGTAAGGTTTATTTTTAACAGTATCATTTTTTGTTTCTATAATGGTTAATTTGCCAGTATGCACAAGTTTTTTAATCAAAACGATATTTTTAATGCTAAAGCATGATTATTGTTGTCCATGAATTTTCGAATTTACTGTTTTACAAAAAAAACAGAAAAAAATAGTAAAGCACATTATTATTTTTTGATTAAGATGCCAAATTACAGTTATTTACTTGCATTCCTGAACAGAAAAATGAGTTTTAGTGGTTGAATGTTATGCTTGATTAGTTTCTGACTTCTCAGAGAAGTCCAGTGTGCCGGCTCATGTTTGGGTATAAAATCGTGAATTCACTTTGAAATTCCTCACTGCTGTTCAAACTGGTAACTGGTTTGTCGAGAACACACTGAAAAGGAAAGAGTCTGCATTAAAGCACTTTGTGATGCTGGATGGTCTTCTCATTTTTATGACAGGTGGTCTAATAAATTTGTTAAGCACTGTATATTCATAGAACAAAAATACTCTGAGAGGTCTTGAATGATTAGTAATGAGTTATGAATCACTGGAAAGTTCAAAACAATACTGTGGTGGGGAAAGCTCAGCTGCAAACTGGCAGATTAGCTGATCTGAATGCTACTCCGCATCAGCTGATGGCTCACTTGTTATTCTTTTACACTTCCAATTGACTATCTCATATAAGGTGCACTGCTTAAACACTACTTAAAACTGTGGTGCATCTTCAAGCTCTTTGCAGACCTACTACACCCAAGTTCCTCCATTCATACTGTAGCTGACCTAATCAGTGTCATATCTGTTGTCACTGATGCCTGCTGTGTTCCATACAGGGGTCGTGCTGCTGCTGCTCTCCCTGCCTTATGCATTCCATGTATGCGGGAAGAGCGGTGAGATCAGTGAACAGTCACAACGGCAAACATAAAATACTGCAGTTGGAAACATTTTCTTGTGAATATAGTGAACATGACTGAAGTGTATTTATAGATTGCCAACATCACAAACAAAGATTACAGCAGATGCACATTTTTCATGCAAATTTTTCACAGAGGTCAAAATCAACACATCCAGACAATTGAATAAACAAATCAGTTCCTGAAATATTCTTTAGTGCTTACAGTAGAAAGATATACTCATTTCCTTAATTGTGAACAAAGAGCAGCTGCCACAAAGCCCTAACAAAATGACATACCAGGAAGTTAAGGAATTAACATTATGAACTGCCAGGTCTGACCAAATCCTTGCATCAGAACCAGCTCATATCATATTCTGTAATTTGGACCCAAGTAGTCTTTTTTCTGAGGCAATAAGATCTTAAACACAAGATCTATGCACTTTCTGGACACATTTCACTTCTTTCATGACTTGAATGTTTCCCTGTTAGACTCTCCCTGTTCTCAAGCAGTAAGAGGTGGTGAATTGGTCTGTGTTTCTGTCTTTATTTAGAATATATGTATCTTATCATCAAAGCTTTTTTTGATAACCACAACAGCCAAGACAATCTGTTCCTGTATCTAAGTTACTTGTAAGAAGATAGTACTAAGATGAGAAGACAGGTTTGATTTGGGCAAGTGAGAGGAAGGTAGGGCAGAGTGTGACGTGACTTGTTTGTTGAAGAGATGAGTTTTCAGTCCCCATCGGTACATAGTCAGTGACTATGCAGTCCTGAATGGGATGGGAAGGTCATCCCTCCTTTGGGAGATGAGAGTGAGCAAAGTCAAGACAGACCGGATACAATTCACCACAGGAAAGAAGAGGAACTAAGCTCCCTGTAGAAGCTGATAGGCTGCTATAGAGTCAATGAGAAACAAAGACCCCTGGGAACGCTGTGCAGAGTGGTCTTTCATGAAGATTACTTCTATTACAGTTAGACACCAGGGCTCACTCACCCGTCTTATTTAGTATTTTTATCTTGAAGGTCACAAAGTTCAAGGACTTCAGCTGGTATGTTAAAAAGTTCAAAGGATACTGTCGTAATACAATTACTTTAACCTAAATACTGCATTAAACTTAAAGGTGAGCTGAACACTGCTGTGAGAAAAAATACTTGAGGTAATTATGGAATGAGAAGAGCTACCCTGTGAATTTATAGTTGCTGCTTTTAGTATCAGACAGATGTTCCCTTCCTCTTGCAACATTGCAAGTTCACACATGGCAGCCAGCAACCAAGTCTGTGCATGATTTTGGTTGCAAGTTAAGTATTTTGTGTATGCAAACACCAATTTCTGTTTTAAAAAAAAAAAAAAAAAATTCTTCCTTGCTACTCATCCTTCCCCACAAATGGTAAAATTACTGGTCCAGCAGCTATTTTTCCTTCTTGTCCTTTTCAGCTCTGGGCTTTGAAATGCATGTTGAAAAGCAGACACAATCTACATTTGTTCATGTGTATTTTTATGGGAGTGTTGTCTTTCTTATCTATAGTTCTACTCTTTCTTGACTTTGTATTGGTTTTTCTCATTGATATGTTACTGTGTTTAAGCTGTAACCTTTACATTGTTTTGCCAGTGACAGCTAACCACACTGAAAGTCAAAAAACACCAGAAACATAGTCATCATTGCTGAAATACCTTTAAACAATACAAGGGGAAGTTAAGGTTCTGCGTTACATAAGCTTTCCAAATCCTCTTGTTTAATTGTTTTCTCACTTCTGTGTCCTGTAAAATTGATTTTGCTAGCATAACGAGTTTGCATTACCTAGATACTTTGGCCCATTTCTCAATCCCATAATCCAGTGCAGCTCCAGACTGGGAGGTTAATGAGATGTCACAAAAAACCTTTTCACCTCCCACTCAGATGCTAGTAGGTCTCAGAGGACATGAAAAATTCAGCCATGCTTGAAAACGGATTAGCTTCTCAGAACATTGAAATGTTTGTGTCTTTTCATTTAAAACATGCTGCCCTCATTAGTTTAACAGCCTGCAATTAATCTTTCCCTTTAACAGTGATGTTAAGCTAACTAGAGTTTTGCCAGAAACAATAATGTGCTCTAAAACAAAAGAGATGTCTAAAAAGAGATGGAAAACAAGGTGAGCAGGGTGAAAACTGAACTAGTAGATATCACCATAAAAACGTACCCAGTTGATTACTTACAGTGCCATGAAAAAGTATTTGCTTGCAGATCATCAAAGATATAGATAGAAGATAGAAAACAAGATAACCCACAATTTTTAAAAGGATGATTTAATTTATTAAGGGAAAAACCTATTCAAACCTACCTGTCCTATAAACCAACACATCATTCCACGATCTAAAAAAAATCAACAGATGAGAAACAAAGTCATTGACATCGATCAGTCTGGAAAGGGTTACAAAGCCATTTCTAAGGCTTTGGGACTCCAGCGAGCCACAGTGTGAGCCATTATCCACAAATGGAGAAAACTTGGAACAGTGGTGAACCTTCCCAGGATTGGCCGGCCTACCAAAATTGCTCCAAGAGCACATTGACAACTCATCCAGGAGGTCAGAAAAGATCCCAGATCAACATCTAAAGAACTGCAGGCCTCACTTGCCTCAGTTAAGGTCAGTGTTCATGATTCAGCAATAAGAAAGAGACTGGACAAAAATGGCATCCATGGGAGAGTTCCAAGGAGAAAACCACTGCTGACCAAAAAGAAAACAAAGGCTCGTCTCACATTTCCCAAAAAGCATCTTGATGATCCCCAAGACTTTTGGGAAAATATTCTGTGGACTGATGAGACAAAAGTTGAACATTTTGGAAGGTTTGCATCCCGTTCCATCTGGCATAAAACTAACACAGCATTTCATAAAAATAGCATCACACCAACAAACATGGTGGTGGTAGCGTGATGGTCTGGGGCTGCTTTGCTGCTTCAGGACCTGGAAGACTTGCCATAATTGATGGAATGGCTCTCTACCAGAAAATCCTGAAGGAGAATGTCTGGCCATCAGTTCATGCCCTGAAGCTCAAGCGCACTTGGGTTAATGCAGCAGGAAATATACCAGCAAGCCAACCTCTGAATGGCTCAAATAAAAAGACGAAGGTTTTGCAGTGGTCTAGTCAAAGTCTGGACTTAAATCCAACTGAGATGCTTTGGCATGACCTTAAACAGGCCTTTCATGCTCGAAAACCCTCCAGTGTGGCTAAATTAAAACAATTCTGCAAAGGAAAGTGGGCCAAAATTCCTCCACAGTGATGTGAAAGACTCATTTCCAGTTATCACAAACACTTGATTGTAGTTCTTGCTGCCAAGGGTGACACAACCAGTTATTAGGTTTAGGGGGCAATTACTTTTTTCACGTAGGGCCAGGTAGGTTTGGATAGCTTTTTCCCCTTAATAAATGAAATCATCATTTAAAAACTGCATTTTGTATTTACTAGGGTTACTTTTATCATGTAAACATGTACGTGTGACAAATATTCAAATACGTTTTCACGGCACTGTATATTAAGAAAATTATTAGAAATTATGAAAATTAGGTAGTGTCTATTTAAACATTTTCTAATGACTTCCAGAGCAGAAATATAGACATTCGATAAAGCCTTTTATAACTTTCTTTCTTTTTTACACTCTGCCAACAGATGACATTTTGGATATCACTATCACGCCATAAATAAGAAAATGCTGTCACCAGTCACAAAAATCATTTGGCCTCATTCACTAATATTTGCACAGAAATGTCCTTACCCTGCACAAAAAATAAGCGCACACACACTTTTCAGATTCGCGAAATGTGTGCATCCCCAAATTTTGTTCTTACCACTGTGCGTATGTTGAATATATATAGTGAATCAGAATCATTCTAATAAGGATCACAATCATTCTCTGTGTAAGGAAACACATTTACCTTGAGGTGAAGTGGTGAAAACTGTGATGATCTTGAGAGAAGCCTACAGGAGAAAAAGTCTGACTGAAGACTCTGAAGACACAAAGAGGAAGCCAGAAATGGAGTAGCAGCTTGAGTGGAAACACTTTGGGGGAAAAAAGAAAGCGAGGATTGGGCTGAAATAACGGAGGTTCTGCATATTGTTTCCCCTGAGACACTCACTGTTTCTCAAGTTAAATAAAAGAAAAGTTTTGAAATCACACTTGAAATGACAAAAAAGAGTAACAGGCCATAACAAAAAGAAGGAAACAGGTGGAGGACAAGGAGCACCTGATCTGTCAGCCCAAGATGAGAAACCCACTGCAGCCATTGAAAAACGTCTATTGTATATTCTTCAGCATCCATTAGGATTGTCCAAAGAAATTACATTAAATGATGGCATCCAGCAAAGTTGGAAGTCATTTTTAATGAAATATGAAACAAGATAAAATAAGTTAAGATATGATATGATAAGATAATGCCTATGAGTATATTTTTTAAAAAAAAGTTAAAACCTACCCTTTTCAGTTGGTATTTTGTAATTTATATATCTTACTGTTACATATTTAATTCTAATTATGAGCATTTTTTGCTTATACTGTTTTGGAAAACTGTAAATAATGAACAACAACATAATAATAATAATGATAATAATAACAATGATGATGAGACGAAGAACAAGAAGTAGTAATAGTAGTAGTAGTCAGTTTAAAGATGTGTGTGTAGACAGCCAGGCCTTCATCATTTGTTCATAGCCATGGTTTGAAGGAGTTCTAAATTTGTTTGTAGAGTACGAACAAATTGAGGTTTGAAAATATTCATAAATTAATTGTGCGTGAACTGTTAGTATGCACAGTTTTTAGATTTGTTCTTACGCACTGTTTATGAATGGAGGGCCAATGTGTCTGGGAACAGATTCCCAGACACAGAAGGATATATAAACAAACCCCTCTGTGAAAAGTTTCAGAAAGTTTGGTGTTTGTAATTCATGCTGAAGCAGAGATTTATAGTGTATAAGTTTAAGCAGCAGAAGGCAAAATGTAGGCAATGCAAAGGTGCCAAAAACTGGAGTTCCTCTAATAGCCTATTGAAGCCGACTTCAAAATTGACTCAAACCCCAAAGACTCCCAAGTTAAAATGCCCAACTAAATGGGATTTGAAAGCATTTTTATAACATAATACAAAAAAAGTGCCTCTATGGATAGTTTAACCCTTCATAACAACTGTAAGGTGGGTGAAGTTTTTTTTTTATAACTCATCTATCTGGATACTTCAGTTAGGGGCGTGGCTGTTTTGATTGACAGGCATATTGATACAGGGAGCTGTAGCCATTCTGCATCTGCTAGGCCATAACTTCTGTCAATGAACCCACTGAGCTGAACCTCTCCATGTGTTTGTGCTGTTGGTGCCTTTTGAGGCATTTAAATGCAATCACTGAACAAATAATCTGACGTACTGTGTTGAACAGACAGTCTGTTATTCTGTTATTTTATTAGTGTTTTACCTGGCGCTAATTAGCAGATATGTGTTTCTGTGTGTTATACCTGTACAGTTTATGGATGCAGCTTGCGAACCAAGCTTGCTAGCTGACAACTTGAACCTCTCATCGAAATATGGTCCCTTCTGGCTTCAATAAAACAACATGGTGGAGGTCACTGATGTCACAGTGGTCCATTGTCCATTTCTTATAGGGTCTGTCATAGTAAAATTAATAATAATTAAAAATTACTAAACTAAACTGATATTTATAGGCTAAATGTGAACAAATAGATATCATCATGAAAGCAAGAAAGCAAACAAGCTTCTTTCTGCTGCTCCCTTATTCACAAGGGGTCGCCACAGTGGGTAGCTTCGCATGCTTGATTTGGCAGATTTTTACACCAGATACATGGCCTGATGCAACCCCAAAAGGCTTTGTGTCTCCTCTCAGAAACAAAACAGGGATCTTTTACTTGTCAGGCAAATGTGTAAACCAGTACACTATGGAGCCACTAGATAGATATCACCACGAAACTTCCAAAATTGATTACTTACAACAAGACAATGAATTTGTATGTATTACATGTTTACTGAAATGTACAGTTGTGGTCAGAAGTTTACATACACTCATCATGGGCATGAATGTCATGGTAACCTTAGGCTTTTAATGATTTCTTTGAACTGTTCTTTTTTTCCAGGGTGGAATGGTTGTACGGCATACATCTTTAATGACTTTAAAAAACAAGAATTGGGTGCACAAATCTGAATTTATTTTGAAGTTTCTCTAATTCTCACAGGGTCAAAATTAGACATGCAGGCTCAAATATATACATGTATTGACAATTTTTTTAATAAGTGGTGCTGAAGGTTCTACAATGTCTTTTAACTTGATAAAGCCACGCCTATTAACTTCTCATTAGTGATCATGATTGACTACAACTGGTAGTTTCTCTTTGCCAGCATAAAACAGATTTTTTTGACAGCACTCATTGGACTGACCAATACTCAGACCAGTGGAACTGACCAGTTGGGAAGATCTCATGGAGCCATTTCTAAACAACTGCAGATTCCAAGATCGTCAGTTCAAACAACTGCACATAAGTGCAAGTTATTCGGATGCGTCACCACCTTGCCAAGGTCTGGAAGAAGACCCAAACTGTCACCCTCAGATGACAGGAAATTGGTTAGCATGTTCAGGAACAACCCAGGAACCACCAAGGCTCAAGCCTGCCATGACCTGGAAACTACTGGAACACCATTGTCCACAGTGAAGCGAGTTTTACATCGCCATGTACTGAGAGGGTACAGACCAAAAAAGAATCCCCTGCTCCAAAATCAACACCTTCAAGCTCGACTGAAATTTGCAGCTACCCACATGGACAAGCCAATTGCCTTCTGGAGAAAAGTTTTATGGTCAGACAAGACAAAGACTGAGCTATTTGGCCACAATGACAAGAGGTACGTTTGGAGGAGTAAAGGTGAGGCTTTCAAACCTAAGAACACTGTACCAACTCCCAAGCATGGTGGTGGTAGCATCATACTCTAGGGCTGTTTTGCTGCCAGTGGTACTGGTACATTGCACAAAGTGTATGGAATGATGAAGAAGGAGAACAACCTCCAAATTTTTCAGCTTCACCTCAAATCAAAGCTAGACAGTTGAAACTTGACACAATTGCGTGTTCCAGCAGGAAAGTGATATCAAACACACATCAGAACTGGTTTTGGATTGGATAAAGCAGGCTAACATTAATCTTCTGGAATGGTCTTCCCAAAGCCCCAGCCTTAACACTAACTGGCATAATTGGCTCTAGACCAGAAAACTGCCAAAACCTCTGGTTTTACAGAGGTGGTCACACTTAGTGATGACCAGTTATTCAAGTGCATTTGATTAGCAGGGCCTGGCTTACTCTTTAAATTCCCGTGGAAGCAGTAAGGGTGTACTTTCACAGGTCCTGTGCAAACATTCTTTTTCACAGGACTCTTTTTGCTGAATATCATATGTTTCCTATAGACAAAGTGTGGTAAAATAAGCACTTATATGTCTACTCTGGACATTCTTTTTTTCAGAAGTCTGAAAAAAGACATGTCATGGAAGCAAA
Source organism: Paratilapia polleni (assembly GCA_015106735.1). Lineage (NCBI taxonomy): Eukaryota > Metazoa > Chordata > Actinopteri > Cichliformes > Cichlidae > Paratilapia > Paratilapia polleni. The sequence continues at coordinate 13,766 of VUQI01013031.1, forward strand.
ATCTTAACCCAAACCCACAGTGAGAACCTCTCTACTTTGTTGATCTCAGTGTTCCTCTGTTTCACTTTTTTTTTTTTTTGATCCCTGCCCACTGAATTGTGAGCACCACACATTCCCCCAACATCATGTATATGAGTCTGTCAGCTTAGCTCTGCCTGGCAATAGATGACTCTGAACTCCCACTGCTCTTCATTAGCATCAACTTCATTAGGCAGCTAATACCTGTTGCCTGTGTTGGAGGGGGTGATACCGTGAGGTCAGTAGCCATTAGCCAGTGTCTTCTGGGTTTTGTCCTGCTCTCAACTTCATTCAGGAGAAGACTGGCCTTTTATGACAAAGTGTATCTTTCATTACCCAACAGACTGACTTCAGCAAGTCATTAAGTGCTGCTTTGCAGGAATGATGTGGCAAGTTTCTGTGGAGAAGCAAGGGAGTACCATATGAGAAACTGGGATTAGGAGGGGATAGAGAGGATCATGGAAATTTAGAATTACAAAGAAGCATATATATGCATGTATGGGTAGGTGAGGTCAACTCATACTGGAGGTCTGTGTGTCATTCTGGCATAAATGTATTGGTTGTTAGTATCACATAAATCTCCATAACTGCATCATGTCTCATTTAATAACTGCATTACTTTTAAATTGAACAGCAAGGTATTTGCTCTTATGTCAAATTATAAACTGCCAGGTTTGATTTACTGTGTTTTACAGGCCCTACATTAGGATCTCAAAGAAACACAATGTCATGGTCTTTGTAATGATCTGTGCACTAATACACAAATACTTAGTTTTCCTCTTCCTTCCTTTTCTTTCTTTTTCCTTTTCTGTGCCTCATCTGTTCCATCTGTCTTGGTCAAAGAGTTCTTGTCTGAGTTTATTGTCTCTTTCAGGTTACTTCCTATTTTATTTTGTAGGTTAGTTTGTCATGTAGTTTTCTGTGTTTTTTCTTCCCGCCTTTGTTCTTCTCCTTTCCCCATTAGTGCCTGATTGAGTTCACCTGTACCTTGTTACCCTTCTCCCCCTGGAGTGTGTTGAGTTTGTGTCTTTTCCTTCAGTCTTTGGTCATTGTTGCAACTCCCTTGTTTTTCTGAATAAAATCTGAGTGGTTTCTTTGTACCATGTCTGGGCCTTTGGTTTTCATTTTTGTACTTCCTGCCTCTGCGGTGCCTTCTGTTCATCACGTGAATTTTGTAAATAAAAGAATGGATTAGCCCTGTGATAGACTGGCAACTTGTCCAGGGTATACCCTGTCTTTCACCCTGTGACAGCTGGGATAGGCGCCAGCCCACCTGCAACCCTGAATTGGATAAACAGAAGAAGATGGATGGATGAATGGATGGGTGGATGGATTTTGTAGCTAAAGTTTGGTTTTCTTTGGTGTTTGCATGTTTAAATTGTAACACAAATGTCAGTACATCGTTCACTACTGAGAATCAAATCTTTTATTTGTTTAATACTTTGTACATCTGCCTTTATGATGACAGAGTCAGTCCTCCTGAGCATGTAGGAAACCAAAATACCCAAATACCCAAAATGTTTACCCCAAGGTGTATTGGATTAAAGTCATGCAAAATACATGGCTAGGTCATGGTTTTCACTTTTTTGTTCTTTAGAAACACTTGTATGATTTTATCAGTCTGTTTTGTCAGACTGAGAGACATGTTGTCAGACAATATTTTGGTAGCTCTACAGGCATTCATATTACCATCTCTAAATGTCAGCTCCACAACATTTGCACTGATGCAGCTCCATATTGTCACGCTTCTACCACTATTATTGACGGTCAGTTGTTCATTCAGTGTTGTAGTCCTGTTCAGGTTCTCACCAAACATCCTGCACCCTATCTGAGCTGGTCCAAAAACACGATCAGCTTCTTTACATGTTCTTTAGCAAAGTTTCATCTTGCAAGTTAAAGTTGAATTCACCCTGTCCATAGAGGTTGACATTATAAAGTAAACTTCACACTGTTGGAATTATTACAGAGACTTTGACTTCAATTGATGACTCCTGTGCCAAGACTGGAGCACTTGCCCATCTGTTTTTCAGAATTAGATTGGGCACTTAACACACTATCCATGGCCTCATTTTAGGGGACACCACTGTGGCTCCTTGCTACTATGACTCATTCTGTACGTGCTGATTACTGCTGCAACAGTTTTTCCACTGATTTTTAATTGAACTGATCTTCCTGTATCCTTCCCTCTTTGTAAAGTGAAATTGCCTGGCAGTAGTTTTCCATATGGGGTCCTGATGCAGACATGCAGGTAGACATAGTCCATAGGTCCAAAACTGAGAAATTCTGGTGTTCACAGATCAATTTCTGACATTATTCATACAGTTAGGCTAATTGGGAATCACTGAACCACAGTCACCTTGTGATTGTTCATAAGAAAAATGTGCTAATTCTCAACTTTGTTGCATTGTATGTAATATTGTGAGGTGATATAATTTTGAATTAATTGACAATTCAGTGATATAGCATGTGGGTGTATTCACTTCTGTTGTGTGTACTGTACATAATCTGGTTATGCATGCATTTGCATGTATACACACTGGTGTCCTTGTTGCATGAGAGAGTGTGTATGTTGCTAAGGCTACACCTCCTCTTGATGATTATCCTGCACTTCATTTAGTTGTAAGTGATAATACACACAGTCTAAAGGGACCCTGATTGTCCTGCTCGACACAAACACAGCTTTACACACAAATCCACACAACGCTGACGAGTGGACTTGCCCCACTGCCAAGTCCAATTAACGGCTACAGCCACATCAGCATGCCCCTTGTGTTTGGTCAAAATTAATTTACCAACAAACTTTTTAATCAAATTTCACCACAAACCCCAAGGGGTGATTGGCTCTGTGCACTCCACTGTTTGGTGCTGCGATGTCCGTCTCTTACAATGGGTAGCTGTGATTCAGCTTGAAGCAACGAAGCATGTTTTTTTTTTTTTTTTTCCCCTGCTTGTTGTGAGTGTGAGAAAAATGATCCTTCAGCATTTCCTGTTAAATTACAGTGAGCAACACAATCAAAGCCACAGTCCTGCGAGAAGCACAATTTTCAAATGTCACTGAAGGGTTTTTTGTGTGTTAAATACTGATATTCAGGAGACATTTACAGGTGCCTGGAATAGACAGGTTGCTGCTCTTGCTGCTCATGAGAAAGTGTTTGAATATCAAAGCACTGCACTCGTGCTGACTTTCAGGTGTAGTTGGTCCCATATGCCCAAAGTATTTATACAGTTTGAAAGAAGTTTTGAATAAATGATCACAATTGCATCTAACATCTCTCTCTGCAGCTCTTATTGCATATGTCATTACTGCTGTCACACTTGGGACTTCAGTATATTTTGACATAACTAGCTGAGCTGAAGCTGTTGTTGTTTGTTCTTAAGTCACATTCATGAGATTTCTACTAATTCTGAGAGGAGTGTCAAGGCCCCATTGCACTCTAAATCTGCAGTTGTCAGTCAGAAAGAGTGGCCTTCGATATCACTGTGAGATGCTCCAGAGGAAAGCAGAATTTAAAATAAGAGCTGTTTTTTTGTCCAGGCTGTTTCCCCCAACAGACAAAACTGAGCTCAATTTAACATCAAAATGAAAATTTCATATACTTCTTAAATTCAACGGCTCCCGAGGAATAGCCTTCCTTTCGTCTCAGCTCAATCCCAATTTAAGATCTTTAAATGCTCTTTTTTCCTCTCAATGCACTCATCTTTTGTGTATGCAATCAGCTCTAGAGACAATAGTGAGATCCTCAAGGAAACTTATAAATGAACCTGCACAATATCAGAAATTTGTCTCAGTGATGAAATTCAAGGGTCAGTTATTTTATTTGTTCTCAGAGTTGTTTCTTAATTCAATTCAATTCAATTTTATTTGTACAGCGCCAAATCACAACAACAGTCGCCTCAAGGCGCTTTATATTTTAGGGTAAAGACCCTACAGTATTAGACAGAAATAGACAGAAAACCCCAACAATCAGACGACCCCCTATGAGCAAG
>VUQI01013033.1:2955-22613 GCA_015106735.1 Paratilapia polleni
CCTTTTTTTTTTGTTGTTGTTTTTTTTTTTTTTTTTTTTTTTTTTTTTTTTTTTTTTTTCAGCACCTCAGTATTTCTGCCAGGTGGCTATCTATCACTGATTCCTGTTGCCATTGTGATCAGATATGTGAATGACCTCTCATTAAGTCAAATGCAGCAGATTAATCAGGGTCAGTGGGTCTTGCTCAGGAGCAGGATGGTAGAAGAGGGAGAGACATAATGACTGGTGTATGAAAGGAGATTGAGGGAAGTATGCAGTAGGTATGCTGCAAAAGATGTACATTCAACACTTGCTGAAATATTTCATTCTCTCTGTTTTAAGTGATTGTCTGGGCTTATACTGCATTTTAGTAAACATATTACCTCCTGAAATGTATTCCTTTTTTGTTTTTCCAAACAAAAACCAAAATTACAAATAGTGTTGGCACATACCAATAAAAGGTTCATTTTTGTTTCTTCTGAGAAACCAAGTGTAAAAAAACAGGAAACAATTAAATCTAAAGTAATAACTAAGGGGGAAAAAGGTTTAAATGAAATGTCAATACCTTAAAAGTTTGACCATTAAAGATTACGTATGTAATATTTAAAATGGTATGCAGGATTTTCCTTTAGGTGCACACAGAAATGGTTGTCTGTCTTTACATGTCAACCCTGTGTTTGCCGACCTGCACAGGGTATACCCTACCTCTTACCCAGTGTCAGCTGGGATAGGCTCCAGCTCACCGCAGCTCTTATGGAAAAGCAGATAGAGCTAATGGATCATTATGCAGAAAGGCATCACACCAGATCTAACACCTAAACAACCTAAAAAGGTTTAATTTACAGGTTCCAATTAAAAATGTATTTAGCCAAGTTTGGGTAAACTTGTGTTGCATTTCTGTGAATTTTGAGAAGGCATTAGGTCATTTTAATCTGGCACACACAAAACATGAAAATATTATTAGAGACACATACTTAAAGTTTGGAATATATGCATCAAACAGGAACAAAAAAAATAAAAATAATAATAACGATAATTAGAAATAAAAAAGAAGGATTCTGGGATGATTGTGAAATATGGATGTAACGCAGAGGAGTTTATCTCTCAATGACAGCAAAACATATACAGAGAAAACTTTTAGATTATTAGCTTCACTCTTTATGTATCTCTCTCTTTCTCAGTAGACAGCTGTATATTTAATTCTTGAATGAAGCGTTGTCAGCCATAGTAAAGCCTATTAGATTTTTCTATTTTCCTTTTTCTTCTTATTAATTGCCTTTTGAACTTTTGGAATTAATGAATCCTCTTCATTTGTCTGGACTAGGTTTTTTTTTAGGCCCCACTACAGTAACACTCCTGAAAATCTGACTAAACTTTCACATCTCTTTTGTGGGCAGTGTAGGTGCCACATTTTAACAAGAGTGAGGAATGTTTTTATGGGTTTTTTTTTTTTTTTTTTTTTTTTTTTTTTTTTTGCTGTATCATTTAAAAAAACAAACAAAATCTGTCCATCATGAGTAAAAAGACATTAGAGTAACCAGATCTTTTAAAATGCATATACTGTTTGAAAACAGCTCCCATTCTCTTCCAGCATAATGAGCTAAGACATGAAATTAAAAAACACGTTTATAATTGTTGCTTGGTACCTTCAATGAGTCAACCCATTTAAAAATCTGAGAAAATCTAATAGAAATTTATGACAAGGAAGTCACAATACCTGTTATGTTACACTTTTATACTGAACTACACTAATCAAGTAAATATACAAATGTGTGTGTCTCTGCTGACCACACACACAAGAGATTCCTAATATGTGTCCGGTCTATCTACATACTGTCTACTGATATTTGCCCTCATCCAGAGGAACATGATTATTGATGGGTGGACAAGGTCAAGAGTCGTCAGCCCCTCCACCTTCTCGTGCATGGCAATTAAGGGTGAATCAGTGGGAGAGAGGGAGGGGCCTGATTTCACTAGCCAGTCAAAGTGCCAATCATCTCTGATTGGTTCTCCTTCCTCCTCTGTGGATACAGCTGGTAAAAGGGTGAGATGATGTGTGTGCATGTAGAGTTTTGTACAGATTGGGGAGGATGGGGGGGTGGCTCCTACAAATATGTTTGGTGAGAAAGGGGGTCTTTAGGCTTTTAACCTTAGCTTTAAGCTCCCACTATGTAGCATCTTTGTTTAGCAAAATGGTATTCCTGATTTAATTAACACTTCAATTAGATGTGATTGCATAAACACTCTGCTAATAACAGCAGAAAGCCGCTTGTAAGCGGTGCAACATTTGAAGGAGTTTTTCTCATTATGGCAATGAGAGCAATCTTGTTACACAAATGATAATTAGGTGTCATTAGCACATACAAACTGGGTTAATTAGGGAACGGGAGCACAAACACTTGAGATGGACTGATCAAAGTTCCAGTCTGACATTGTTAGGAGTAAATTCAGCTAAGGGTAGGGCTACAGAGTTATCACTCACATCAGCTATAGAGCTGGACCAAAAACAAAATATGATTACACAGAGAACCATCCATTATGGAATGTATTTTATCATACTTTCAGGCTCCCCCTTATCGTCACAATTTTTTTCCCTCTTTATTCATGGAATATTCCTGTGGTAATCTGTAGCCGCTCAGAGCATCCCCCCACTGCTACAGCAAGATGGTAGACTCACACCTGAACTTTGATACTCTTTAGAATAATTGCATATCAGCATACAGCATCACTGTGGTGCACACCAAACAAGCTCTTATGCATGGCAAAAACCCCACTGTTTGCATAAGCCCATTTATTATGAGTGATAGCACTGCCTTCACTGACATTTTGTAAACTGGAAGAGCCTAATCTTGTTTGGGCCTGATACTTATTAAAATACCAGAATAGTCAGGCAGGCGATGTCCAAAGCAGCACTGACCATGTCCTGATAGCCGCTGTGTTTTTGGTTACAAATAAAAATACATTTGTCTTGTGGCAGGCTGGCTGGCTGGGTTTGTTTGTGTCCGACGTGCTGTCCGAGGTGAGAGGAGCCCTGTGGCTGCCTGCCTCAGTCACATGATTTATGATCCAAAAGCAGCAATTGAATATGAAAAAGTTCCCAATAGCTGGCCAGAGAGCAGGCCTATCTTCCAGTCACGTAACCCTCGAACAACTGGCCAGAGGAAATGCTGTCAATATCGCATAAAGACGATCGGGTGTGTTCTTCTGCCTAATAAAGGCAAGAAAAGGGGGTCTGAGATGGTGGTGTGTAGGTTAGCAGCTAGGGACAGGTGGGGGTAGCGTTGCAAAAATAATTGAATTCTACAATGGTTGGCAGATATCTGAATGTGACTTTGTGCAGCTTCAATCCTTTATCCCTTCCCAGTCCGAGTATTGACAGCTAAAAACAACAGCCATTATCTGTTAATTACATTAACATTTTATCAGCAGTGGGTTGCTGGGGTGCATGTCCCGCAGCTGGAAGATAGCTGTCAGTCAGAAGCACAAGCATGCAGGGGAGTGGAGAGGGGGCTGGAGGAGCAGACCCTGGAGATGCAGCCCTGCTGGAAAAAGGCCTTCCCTCTGAGCTGCCCTACTGCCCCCATGCCCCTGCCCCTTCAGGCCTAACAGGGAGGGGGCTGACAGGGGCTCAGCGCTCCCTCCTCAGTTGTTCTGTCCATAGAAGACAATCCAAGATAACCGCTGACACCTGCCAAGCTATCCAACCCTGAGGCTAGAGACTCTCCAGTTCAAGGAAACTACTCAGGAAAATGGCTTAAGACAAATGCATGTGTGTGATCTGTTTCTCTGCAGCTCTCAGTGAAAACCAAAGGTGGAGCTGTTGGCTCTGCAGCCCTCTGTTACAACTGTAATTGTACTGGACTCTTTTTTAGCCGTCTATCTATGTGTATCAATGGATAATGCACTCTGACTCTGTTGGCCCTGTAGCTCTTTTCTCATTACAGCTCTCATATGTTTTATTTATGCCGTTTGTAGAGTGTCCAGCTCTGCCTGGGCACTAACATGGGTGGCAGTGCCAAACGGAGGACAATAAGAGCGGGTGCCAGCTAGTGCTGCAGGACTTGGCAGTGTACTCAGTGTGATGGCCTCAGTCAGGGAGCAGAGAAGTAGTTTCGGCTCTGCCGCAGGTCTTTGGGGTGATCCACAGACCTCAATCGCATTACCCCCTGGCTAGTGGGGCTCCTGCTGTGTAGACTTGGCCCAGCCGCCCCTCCTTCTGTCTCTGTTTATTGATTGGAAGCTGACTTATAACTTAATATTTTATCTTCTTATTTCCCTCACTGAAGCTGCTTCCTGTCAGAGGGCCGACGGAGGGATCAATGGGAACCTTGTCTGAGCAGGGGAAGGTCCTGGCCGGGGTCAGCCACTGATTGACAGGAGCTCTGCATCCAGCTGGCAGCAGGACAGCTCACGGTCAATGAGAAAAGCCATGTCACTCTGACCATGTTGGGTCTCTTCATAATTAAGAACGCTACCTTGCTTTTACATGGGAGTGTGCCGCAGTGTCTAGTCACTGAGGGCTTAAGGACCAGTGGCTTGGCTAAACACACACAAACACATACACCGTACACCAAACCATACACAAAAATAAGCTAAGAACCACTGCTGACAAAGAGAGAGTAAGAAAGAAAGAGATATCAAGTGTAGTAATCAAAATGAAAAATGGGTCTCCAGCTACTTTAAACAAGAGCTAATTTATCACCAGAAAGTACGGATAAGTAGCCGAGTTGTTGCCGTTCAGTAAGTACCCGTTCTGCACCAAATTATTCCACCCCTGCTTGCGTGCAACCATAAATCATACACTTCCACACATCTTTTCCTATTAGCAGGCGTGCTAGGCATGGGCGCGTGCTCAGCTACCAAACACAGACTAATAGGCTACAACTTTTAATTTTGAGAATGCATCTCCCCCCTTCAGCGCTCCCCTCCTTCAATCCCTCACTCCCAGCCCCCCTCCAATGCTCCTCACAGCACAATATTCACATTATCACATACAGGAGTGTTACACAATCAGGTTTATCACTCGATGCCGGCCATTCTGGAGCTTGACTGTAAGTTCTGTCCTCCCCCATGGCCCTCGTTTTGTGCTGTGTGATTGGGGGGCTTCGCGTTATAGACAGGAGCACAGCCTATGACTATAGATAGAGCTGCTCTCTTAGCTCAGGACACATTAGGAAACACCTGCTAGCGCTGCGCTGCCTGTACTACACTCATCAATAGAGAGGACTGACAAATGACAGCGGATTTAAAACATCACAGCAAAGACAAAAAATTGCCTCTTTAGTGTTTTTATTTTTTTTAAAAAAGTAAAAAGTATAAAGAGAGACTACACTAAATAATTGTTATGCTGCTTAAGCTGTGCTCTTCTTGAAGTCTGTTTTAAATGAATATTTTGATATTTTGGGAAATGTATTTACTCTGAATATTACACAATAAAGTCAATGCTACTGTCCCATTATAGACTGTAAATAAAAGACAGGTGTAACCATCGTGACATCACTCATTGGTTTGTGATATTAATTGGGATGTCAGATTTTAGTTTTGACTAGTGAAAATGGGCTTAAAATCTAAATGTATGCCTACTTACCAAAGGAAAAAAAAAACCTGAACAGACAACTCCAACAACAACAACAGCGACAACAAAAACAACAACAACAAAAAAATCATACTGTTTTGTGCTGCCTGTCTTTTATATATGCTTTTAAATATGCTGACAGCCCCCTGCAGCTTACTGTACTCTTTGTGGATGTCTTCACCTTTCTGCACTCCTCACTACTTCCATAGTTGTCATCTAAATATTTACTAATAGCTGATAATGATGAGTCCTGGAGGATTTTTTTTTTTTTTTTTAGAGCCACTTCTTTAGCAAAAGTAGCAAAAAAACACTATGAAAACACCTCACTACAAATAAAATTGTATTATTGGCAAACTGTACATAAATTATCAAAATTAAAAGTAATTATTCTGCAAAAGAAAATCCACATCAGTGTTATATGTATTAATATTACCGCTGCAGATGTTTAATGGTTAACGTTGAGCTCATATGTTTAATCTCTAGTGATACATCGTATTCAAAATCAAAATCATATGTTTATGGTGTCTGTCTTGTGAGGACCACATACTGTATCTCTAAGTAAATGAGCTCAGAAACACAGGCCTACATCTTGATTTAAAAAAAAAGTATATTAAATATGTGTTTCCACACAAAGCGCAGACGGTAACTGATCTCAGAGCAGTGAAAGCAGAGCCAGTGGCATCTTGTCTAGCATGCTAGCTTCCCATCAGTTTCCCATCAAAGACCAGAGGTTACACATGCACAAACAATCAGGAAAGGCTGCTGGCCTCTCACCTTTACAAGCTCCAGCCTTTGTTAATGGGATACAGATACACTCATGAAATCAAGACATGCTATAGATTTCAGGGGAATCAAAGGCAAGCAGAGTCAATCCTGCTTCCAGAGACAATACAAAATGGCAGAAATTTAAAGGATGATGTAAACAGGCAGGAGAGAAGCTTTATGACAGAATGCTGTTTGAGATGAAAGGAGAGCTTTACATTTTCTTTCATTAGCCTGAAAGAGAGCAGGTTTGATGGAGAACCTGAGTACACTGCATGCCCATATGCCAGACTTACCAGTCACAAGATAGTGATGCCCTAAAGTATGCCCTGTTTTATATCAAAAATGAATATCTCATCAAAGTGAAAATCACCTGAAACTAGACATATGTCATATCGTAAACTTATTAGGAAAGTGTATACTGAGGTCATTTTACAATTATAATTATTTTTGCAGTAAGTTTTCACACCCTGCAGCTAAAAAATAATGCAGGTTAAAAGCATTTCTGCATAGTCTTCAGTTTTCAGACTGCCGACTATATCTATCTTTTACATACAGTCATTGAATATTAAGCTACTCTAAGCAGCTGGTTAATTTAGCTTAGCATAAAGAAAAGAAATGGAGGATACTGCCCACCAGCAGATCCAAAGCTCACTAATCATCGAGTGGGATGCGGATCTTCTCATCTATTTCTCAATTATCACTTTAAAGGGCCTCAAGGAGAGATCCAAAAATGTTTTTATTTTTGTTTTGTTTTTTTCTTTTTATGACTGCATGCATTACATACATTCAAAATTCTCTCAATAGAATAACAACAACAGCAAAACAATGGGGCGGTGAAATAAATTCATCACACAGACTTGTGAGTTAGACCGGGAAGTCCCATGGAAGACAGCAGCGCCAGCCCCAGTCAAATGCTAAGGGGACGTTATATGTGATGGATGGAGTCTTTGACTTCCAGTAGAAGTGGCATGATGGCCTGGCATCTCTCTGAAGTGCTCCGTTCGCATTGTGACCAAATCCTGTTATGTCCCTGTTTCATTGTGGTGACAGCATGAGGAATGCTTGGTTTTGTTCTCCCCACTGTTGCTATCCATCATCTGTGGAGAAAGAGAGAGAGAGAGAGAGAGCACAGTGGCACTTTGCTTTCTACCTCCAACCCCCACCCCCACCCCACCCCAATGCACGCACATGCAGACACACACACACAATTTCCCTGCACATTCCTCTCTCTTACTCTCTGTTGAGACATCCTGTCTTTGCCACAGCACTGGCCCCCTCCTTTTCATCTACACAAGTGTTGTTCAATTACAGGCGGGTGACAAATTAAAGAAAAAAAAAACCAACAACATAAAGTGTCCTACTAAGGTGTTAGGCCAACATGTGACAAAGGAACAGCTTTAGTGTACCTTAGCACAGATTTTCCACATCTCTGCAACTCTCTTGCAGGGATGGAATGCCATAATTCCAAAAGATATTCCCTCATTAAGTTTTTTGATGATGGTAGTAGTGGGCACTGCCAAATTCAAGAATTGTGGGCTGAGATCTAATGACAATGACGACCACAGCATTTAAGTCTCATGATTTTCATACATAAAACCGTTCAGTGACATCTCATGCCCATTGTTATCCTGAAGAAATTATGCTCATTAGAATTGTTTTTGGATTGATTTGCAGTAGACCCAAACTATGCCTGCAAAAAGCCCCCCACAGCATAACAGAGTTGCAGGATATCCTTAGTGTTGGGCAGCCATGGATTCATTTTTTCTTTTTCTTTAAATTGTTGCACATCTGAATCTCTCCTGTTTTTCACATGCTCCACACTCCATTCCAGTTGAGCGCTCTTTATGGGACATATGAAAGGGCAGTGGAGGAGGTATGTGCGGCAGCTCTATTCAGAAACACTTAGCTTGTAAAGACAGCGTACCCTTCCCCAATCAATCCACTATTTAAAGGCGGATGTAATTTGAGCTCAGTCAATGTGCTTGGTGTTGAAAGCATCCTGCCTGGTTTTCCTAACCTGGAAAAAACAGTGATGTCCAAGCATCTAATTACAGCTTGAGTCTCACTTGATCACATTCTGGAGCGGTCAATGGGTGGGTGAGGGTGTAATAGTTTAATTACCCCCCTCTCCTTACCCCCAGTGCGGTTAAAGCTAATATTTAATTACAAAACAAGCAGAAAACGGAGGCCTTGGTATGCAGTCATGATCAATGAAGCACAGACAGGACCTATATTGTAATAAGATGGGAAACTCCCAGCTTATATTGCCGCATAAAAGATTCATAATTAGTCAAACGTAATTAGCAGAACATTACGGAATTATTAGGCTGCAGAGCAATGCCTTTCATGCTTGTGTGAAGAAAAAGCAAGGAGACGACTAATCAATGAGCTAGACATTGCACCGGGTAATGTATATAAGTAGTGTTTATATTCTGGTACAAACCATCCAGTTCTTTTACTGTAACACAATTTTGTGCTTCATAAACGCAATAATGCTGTATTTTTTAAATTAATTTCTTTAATATGCAATCAGATTTAAAGGTTGGTGCTTGATAAAACCCCATCTGAACATTTGATAGCACTGTCAAAAAGGATAAAAATAATAAAACCTGTATGTGGATATTTATTGAGGAATATTCCACCTCAGGCAAAGTATACAGATATGCTATTATTCTGTTGCCTAATAAGCACCCATAACCTGGCCCTGTATGTGAGTATGTGTCAGTGTGTATGATGCAATCTCAAGTGTTGAGATCTTATCTCATAAAGAGGCTTATAAATGTACAACTATCTCATGTCATATAAAGGAGCCCACTGATTTATTCCTATTGATCAACTGCCAGGGGGCCGAGACAGCCTTATAACAGAAATCAACACTCCCTCAAAGCCAAGGCAGTCTGACTGCACGGACTCATATGCACACAAGTCATCTGTTGGACTGTAAGGATTAAAATGGAAATTATGCATGATTTATCACGCTTCACTTGAAAGTAACGCCATGAAAAGAAATACAGCATGCACTGCAGAAAGACTGGCGGACAGGTGGACATACAGGAACACATGAATATTGCAGGAGCTCGCTACACGAGAATTCCATCCCCAACTTTGGCAAGCTTTTAAAAAACAAGTGGAGTAAACTGACACCCAAGTTTACGAAGTGTTTATGTGACATCACAGCTGACCAGTGCTAGACAATGACCCTCAACCTGTCTCTGTATGGTGCCCCAGAGGTGTCATAAAACCTGGGCAGGGAGCTTTGCTTGGGATGACAGAGTGCCAGGCGCTCTCCCACCAGGACCTAATTTCCCCCTGTGAAAATGGATAGCACGTCCATAGCGTAGCTTAGTTTAAAATGCAAAATGTGGACATTATCTGGCATGGAGATTCAGCGGCATCCATCACACTATGCTAATGCAGCCCAGTGGTTAAGATATTCTAATGTAAGCCACCCTGGAGATGTAGAGGAATTAACACAAACAGAGCAGGGCGGCGGGAACACAGAGGGGTCAGGAGATAGGACAGGGAAGCTGCTCGTGAGACAGGCACTGCCCCACACACAGACTCACACACACATATACACACACCCATGCTTTAATAAAATCAACCACATAACTTTTCTGAGCATGTGCACAGGTAGATATACCTATACACACTTATTTATGCACGCACACCCAATCCATATACACACATACATTTGCAGGTGCACGGACTAATATACACCAAGCTACGTGTCAGAATTTGTTGAGTGTGAGGGAATGTCACCTTTGATAGATGCAAACATTCAAACTGATGGAGGAATATTTCAATAGACATAAGATTCATTTGTAATGTTAAAAGCATTTAAGAGTCATTCTTAAAACCAACCACCCACTTTTGAATTCTTATTAACTGCACAAGAATTAAGTATCTGACAGAATTCATTTCTTGCTGTTAAATCCAATTCATTCTCCATTCACATTTTTCCCACCTTTGTCAGAACTTTGTTTCTATTCATGTTACAGCTGGAAGAGCAGTGAGGTTGTTTCCCTATCCTCTAGGTTGTTCGAGGCTGTGCAAAGTCCCAGCAGAGTTCCTGTCCTCAGCTTTGCAGCACTCATGAAAGCTCTGTCCCAGTCCCCTGCTCTGCCTGCCAGAGCTGTAAGGGAAGGCATTATTATCATTATATTAATGTGACATTAATTGCTTTTACTTTTTCACTCCATTAAGTGTGCTCTATCTCTTTGGGAGCCTGGCCAGATGGTTTATCACTTTCCATGCTGTTGGTAGCACCATTAATGGGCTAAGACACTGGGCTATAAAATAATTGCGCCGCAGTGTTGGAAATGTTCATCGTGCTAATTGAAAAGTAATTGCGGAGGTATAGTGCAACTGTCACACCATAAAAGCCTGTCATAGGAGAGGAGGAGTGCTTTCTTGTAAAAGGCTATTGTTTGCAGTCATACAGTACAGCACAGCAAGTGGTCAAAGCAATAGAGAAACCGTCTTTAGACTAAATGTTAATGGGGCAATGATCCATTGAAAACATTATTCTTTTTATTCTGCAACACCTCACATATTAATGTAATAAATATATCACTGCAGCTCTCTTTTATACTGTCATGATTAACTTCATCTTAGTGTTTTGTTATGTCTTTACACCATGTCTACATATAGTAAAATTAACACTGTGAGCAGGAGTATATGAGTCAGTTAAATGAGGAAAATGACAATTAACAGTTGGGGAAAATTACAGCACAGAAAGGTGATTTCACAGGAGAGTGGCATGCAAATCTAAACATCTACATTAAAGCAGCAATGTTACAATGAGTAACCTGTAAATGACTGGTTAAAAACAAAGAAGGAAGCCTTAATTTCTGCACAACCAGCACTGAAGCTGAAGCAATGACTTTGCTTTCTCATGTGGAGTCAGTATGTGCGTGCATTAAGTGCTCATGATGTGAATACTGTGAGTATTGTATGTGCACGCTCATGGCTAGTCACCTCTGATAAAACATTTGTATCTGCATCCGTGGTTTTCCACTATACCATATATCTTGTTGTAATATAAATCAGAATTACAATTTCATGATCAGTAATGAGATATGATTTACTTCTAATGAACTTTGGATATTACAATGCAGAACCAAGAGTATTAAATCGTTAAAGTGTAATGTAACATTATAAAATGCCATTAAGCTGGCAATTAATCAGCATGAAAAATAAAAAGGAAGGGTTTTAGTGCTAGATTTCTAATTTCTTAGCAATACTTAGTGTTGAGAAATAAAACCCTGCAAATCCTTGATCTGGATGAGGACACTGTGAACTTTGGTCTCGACACTTTAAATTGCATCAAAATAATATCTGAAGAGGTTATGGAAAACTATGTGCCATAAATATTTTAAGGATGTATGTGTATTTGTGTGTATGTGTGGGATGTATATGAGTGCTGCTGATTGTCCATAGTTTGTCTGTCCCTTTATTGATGTAAGCTTGTTGTTTGAGGTGATGCTCTGGTTTAACGGAAGGGCCGGTGGGCGTTCTTTTAAGCCGTCATTACTAAAACAAAGCAGCCCTGCTTTTCAGCCTCTCATCGACTCCCTTTCGAGCCCCTGTCGCCCGGCCAATCCAGCTTATTGACACTCATTGACTGGGACTTGAGGAAGAACAGGATGGTGAACTTGTCTAACACAGATCGGGGTCAGGGCAAGGGACAGGGGAAGGGAATGTTTGTGTGAGACCCCCACATTCTGCCTCATGGATTCAATAGTGCTGTGTGTGTTCCAAATCAATAATATGTGGCGAAAATGAGGCCAGAAAATGGAGTGATTGATTCCAACAATTATGGTGCTATGTTCTTAGATGTGGTTTGATTTGCATTACACTCCTTTGGATCCTTTTTACTTCCAAAAAGGTTACAAACAGCATACAGACTGTAAACTGTGTGTTTGGGCCACGCTGAGGAGGAAATAAATTATCCGTAGGTCAAGCAACCAGCATGAACTGTGAGCCACCTCAACCCTTCACCCAGTTTCCCCTCCCTCATTCTCTCCTCCTTCCCAAGGTCAATATCCTCAACAATTAGTCTGAGGAGGAGGAGGATTTGAAGCATGGTTGCACCCTCTACAAATGCCCCCTCAAGGGCTTCAGGGGGCAGCAACGGTATGTCAGACTAAAGTGAAAAGTGTACCCATTCCCTCTTTATGTCTCCATTTGCCACCCTCATTAGGGCCATTCATGAGCACTTAGAGCCCCCCTGCACATCCACACATCACCCTGGTTGGGTCTGCCCTTTCCTCGATGCACCTTTCCCAATCAAATAACTATCATTAAAAGTCCATGTGTGTGTGTGGGTGTGTAAGTGTGAAAAAAAGACAAACAAGCAAGAGAGCCAGCCACCAATATACTCGTATCTATATAGTGCGATCAAACTAATGCAGTATTGATTGGTCCCAGTCACCATGGCACCAGGACAATAGTCCAGCTGTGCTGACCACTGGTCAGTCTCACAGCAGTCTCCTCCTCCACATGGCTGACTGTATGACCCATACTTTGGCATATCAAAAGACACGGCTCTCTGTGTTTTTGTGTTTAACTGTGTAACCTATAAAGAGGACAAAATCATAAACTTCATAAACTTCAGCCTCCGGGTGGCAGATCAATGCAGTCGTAAATCTCTGGCTCATCCTCTTCACCACTCTTTTTCTAAGAGGGAGAGATGCCCGCTGGCCTGTCAAGCCTCAAAGGAAGAGAAAACAAGAGCGGGGCAGTTGTCAGGGAGCAAGAAGAGTGTGAAAATACAGCGAGGTGAAGCAAGTACAAATGTTGAGCTCAGAAACCAGTCCCCCGTGAGTCCATGTGCAGTGTTACAGAGGAAAAAAAAAAGATAGGATCATTGCATTCAGCTCAGGTTGTGTTGTTCCCACAACACACTCATCTACTTTTTACTATAAGGAAAAAAAAACCTTCTGAATAATTGGTACCAAGCAGAGTGAGTTGACGTAATTTTGAATTCCTAATATCTGTGACTGTTTCCTCAGTTGTTTTGTCTGGACAGCTGTCCCCTTCCATCCAGCAGACCACACACTCTGTCAGAAAGAAGGGATTTGCAAAAAATGGTGCATAGAGATGTGTTGATGATGAGAAGCCTCTGATTTTCTTGATGTCTCAGCTGCCTGAAAACAAAGAGCACAGGACTTCATTTTTGATTCAAGTGAGTGATTTGCATAGAAAAGTTCATAAGCATGGGACATAAGGATATGGTCATAAAAGAGGGCAATAAAAAATTTAACTATGACAGAATATTAAAAGTGGCAGTAAATTGAAGGCAGGGTGCAGAATGACCCTTATAGAGTGACTTCCTCGGTTGGGACTGCTAATCCCAGCGTGTGAGAGGGGCACTCACTGTACACAGAGAATAAAACATCTCCTGCCGACCCCTGACAGATATGGTTGTCTCTCACACTTTCATCCTGCTGGATAGTTAAGATTTAAGATAATGACACAACGACTTTCACGTTGATGCCGACATTGAATCTTTTTAAGAGGCCTCCTGCTGCCGAGCCGGGACGGCCTGTCAGCCACTGGCAGTGAAAGAGTTGAATGTCTTGCGCATACTCGTTTCCCGATGTCAGGAAGAAATTGTTCGTAACACCGGCCCCTCACACTTGTCTCAACTCATTTATTTCAGCCAAGGTCTGCGGATATAAATAAAAGGAAATGTTACTGGAGCATTTAAACTCGGCGCCAGCCTTGAGACCAGTAATGTAACCACATATCATCAAAAGTGCTGAATCTCCCTTTGTCACCACACATGACATGCAATTCCTCCAAACATATTCATGTTTGTTGCCATTCATACAAATAAATAATCACAGGAAGCCAGGAGGGCCCCTTAAAGCTGACCTCTACAGTAATACTGAATGTCCATCAGATTTATCCCGTGGCTGCTAAAAATAGAGCTTTGAAATTATTTGCCTCGCACAAGCCTTTTCTCTAACACACTGGGAGTACCAAGCTTCTTCTCAGCTGGATTTACTGGGTTTTTATCATGAATGCAGTTCAACAGGTGGTCCATAGATGGAGCTCTTCTCATTAGAATATACATTACAATACATTACAAGGCTGTCCTCGGGTAACTGTGCGCTGTCCTTCATTCTTAAACAGCATCACAAGAGCCGAGCTGTTCTATAGGCTCTACCTGTACCTGCTCTCTGTCAAGCAAAAAAAGTCCCATTTTTCAGGAAGAAATATTAAGAAAAAAAAATTAAATGGATATAGTGACCACTTTAGTTGTGTTTCTCCGCCTTACTTAACACATAGGACCCCCTGTGAGTGAGTGTCAAACCACAAACCACCGGGTCCCCGGAGCAGTATGACTTAATTGAGCTATCCTGGGAAATCTAATTACAATAATGCACAGAGGATTGTGTAATATTCCCTCTGCTTCTGCTCTAACACCTATTCCTCACACACATGAATCTCTCTCTCTCTCTCTTTCTCTCTCTCTCACACACACACACACACACACACACACACACACACACACACACACACATAAAAATGAGAGGAGAGGTAGGGTGAGAAAAGATGTACAGACACTTATAAGTTAGGAGGTTGTGGATAGGTACAAACTGCAACAACCGTAAAATATTTCACAGGAGATGTTTTAATCACAGTTCATGGGCCAGTAAACCTTTAAATAGCAGTCAGTCAGATGTGCTGGGCGGTGAGGACAAAACAATGTGATATGATCATAGATACAGGGACATAAAAAAAGTTCCCATTTAATATTTCAAATTATAATTTTTTTTTTCGGTCTTTGAAAGTTTGTGAGAAGCCGTAAGAGAAAACGGTTTTGCTGGAGGTGGACAGGTGACATAGAAGAACAATTTTGGAATAAAAGCGCACTTCATTTGCTCATTTGATATTACACTGAACAGCTGGGCAAAGATCATAGCCATATCACTGAAGAGAGCTACTGAGCAATTCAAATGCAGCTATATGCAGTGTATGTCAGTGCTGCTGGGGCCAAGAGACAAGCTGTGGAACGCACACATACTCACTGATGTGGTTACAGGGATTTCTAAAATAATGCTCACTCATAGTGTTAATTACTCTGAATGTGTCCTAAAATGCCTTGCAGATATATGAGCTTTTACTACACAAAGACAAGAGCGGCCCCTTAGATGTACACTAAAAGTACTGGATGTTTGTCAAGCTCGGGCAGCCTTTCTGTTTGATTCAGTCTGACGAGAAGAGGCACTTTTAGTTGTTCATTTTTTCCGCTTGCATACAGTAAATGGCACTAAACTAAAATGGATACATAAATAATTATGATATG
The DNA here is from genome assembly GCA_015106735.1 of Paratilapia polleni. NCBI lineage: Eukaryota > Metazoa > Chordata > Actinopteri > Cichliformes > Cichlidae > Paratilapia > Paratilapia polleni. Next base: position 18,594 of record VUQI01013033.1, read on the forward strand.
ATATAATATTTTTAAAAAAGAAGAAAATTTATCTGAGAGTTCCTTTGTGTGCTGTGAATTGTGTATAGTTTCTCTTACTGTCAATATGTGTGTACAAAGTCTGTTTGCGATTGAGTGCAAGGTCAAAGGGACACAGTGGAGAGATGGGGGAGCGGCAGTTGAACTAAGAGGGGGGTTGCTACTGTGCCCAAGGCCATACCCATGCAGACGGACACCATATTGAAATTAGCAAATGGACTGCATAGTGTTGCTTGCTGCCCTATTTGTGGTCCCTTCTTCTCCGGGTGATATACAGATGCACCCAGTGATGGGACGTCACTGTTTCAGTTTGGCAGCAGGGAGGGGTTTTGGGGAGGGGGGATGGCTAACCTCCCCACTGTCCTAAAATGAAATGGGTCGAGTCTTATTTATTTACAGCATGTTTTGCACTCATCCCATAACACTGTAAATTACCTGCATGGTCAAGGCTCCTTTCTCAGGCGAGGAGAGAGGAGAGAAAAGGACATAAAACATGTGATCTATATGATATTTAATTCAGGAATCACATACGATCTGTCAATTTCCATATATCACACTGTATGAGTCATATTTTAAATACAAAATCACATTTATGAATATAAATGTGTGAATTACAAGCGGTCATATGTGTTGTATGATTTACAATATGTCTATAGGCCCCAGACAGAGTGTCTTACCAATATTTATGAGATTTCTATAGAACATCTCATAAGAGGATAAGGGATGGGCGATTTCCTTGCTGGGGTCTTACGTGGTTGATCGCGTATCTATTTCTCACTTCACATGCATGCTTATCATGGTGTTGACTGTTTGACTCCCTGTTCATCTCCTCCTGAGATGACATGAAAATGATAATAAGGATGGCCATAACGTGAAATATGATGTAGCACATTTTATAACATGCAGTGTAATTTATCCTTTATAAAACATGTTGAGCTTTGTTTGCTTGATACAGGAAAGCTTGACACTTACTTGAACGTAATTATACGGCAAACCGGGTGCTTGTAGACAGTAGACTCAGTGTGTGTGTGTGTGTGTGTGTGTGTGTGTGTGTGTGAAAAGAATTCCATCAGAGGGAAGTCTCTGAGGACCAGACCTGGTCCTTAGCTGAAAAAAGACAAGGGCCTCCTCCATTATGGCAAACAAGTGCATTTGTTTTAAGGGCAGTGGAGAGTTCTAACCTTTGCTTGACACGGTGAAAAGGTCAGGCCTATCTGTGGCTTCCTTCCTTCTGGAGTGAAGCCTGACCATTTTCTCCCTGCTACTAGGACTGCAGGAAACCCTTGGTACCCGGTAGTCCCAGGATCCACACTACTAACAAGTATTGTGCAGATAAGCAATCTGCACACATAATAGCACTTGTATTTCTGCTAAGAGCAATATCTATACTTGGTAATAAGTAAAAGAAAATAAATAAAAGCACAATTTCAGTTCTAAAACTATAGAACAATCCTACCTGCACACTCAGATGAAGCAAATGTCTTAATATAATTCAGGACAGAGGCTGGAGACACTCTAATAACACTGTAATTGTTTTAAAGTGAAGTGAGCACACACAGCACCCAGTGTGAGTTTTTCTCCATTTGATGGACGTATCCATGCTTATCAATGTTCCTTATCTCCCTTCGTTACTTCCTAACCAGTGGTTAAATTGGAAAAGCCCATAAGAACGTGTGAATACATGGCAGAGGCAATAAAACAGTAGGGAGAAGAGCCCCCCCACATCCCACAACAGTGTTTTTCTTGGGTGGAGGGAGATACATTGGGCAGATAGTTGGAAATATTTCCACTCCCTCCACAGCTTCATATCAGTGAGCAGCACAGATAAAGATATAGTTGGGTAAATAAATCTCAAAATGAAGGAACAAAACCCTTCACAGCCAGTTATCAGTGCGTGTGTGTGTGTGTGTGTGTGTGTGTGTGTGTGTGTGTGTACAGTTTATTACCTACCTGCTCTCTCACAGCACTTGTGTTCCTACAATGTTCAAGTGCTGGAGAACACAAGTGCACTGATTTTAGCTAAACGTGGCATTTTCTCTGCAATACTGGTGGGTCAGTGTGGCCTCCTCCTAACTCTTCTTGTGTGGTGTCTTGTCTCTGGATCCTTTGGGACTTGTTCTCAGTGGATTTTGTGGGTTTGCTTAATTTCTACAGTGCTTATCAGCTAAAATGGTGAAACTGCAGCTTCTTCTGAAAGACCTGAACCGCAGTTTGGCCCAGAAACAGGCCGACATCACGCTAGGCTCAATATAATATTTCCCCTTTTTGTTCCAGATTTGGGTCTCACACTCACAGTCTGTAATCAGATCAAAACTGGGATTTTAAATGTACTCATGCCGACAGTCTCTCCTTTCACTGTGTGATTGCATAATGGTCTGATGAAAAATGTAACCAGAGTAATTTGACAAACTGGGACAAAGGTCTGCTGATGGCCATTAGGTTTTTAGGACAGTGGCTCAACCATGCATTAAGTGGTGAGGAGCTCAGGAGTGTAACCTGATAAATGCACTTAAAACAGTGAAGATGGACAATGAGAGGGCGAAATCTCAGATGGTCTGGCCTGTGTGCCTGCTAGGCACTTTGACAGCCTATTGATCAGCCAAAGAGAGTCTTGTGTGGGGTCAGAGGTGTGGGGATGCGTGGCTCAGATACAGTTAGTGGGACAGATACAGCACAGCATTAGGATCTATTAGGAAATAGATCCACTTTTGAGCAAATTACATTGTTCTTTTGTTGAAGATCAGACATGTTGTTGACTTCTGACAGTCACAGTTTCCTCTGCTAAGACGGGTGAATTTTCTCCTCTAATATAATACACAACAACAATATAGCAAACTGTCTGCCTTTTCAAATTGATGTGACGTAATGTTTCTGTCTGGGACATTGATAGCCCACGGTAGTGAAAATGCCCAGCTCCTGTTATTGAATAGTAATAGGCTTGTCGGCCGGTGCCTCCAATTTCACAAATGGAGCAATAAATACACATAACAGAATCAGTGGAACAATAAGAATGCCCATAAAGAATTGTTGGGCCTCAAAAAACAAGGAGGGGAGCACGGGGAGGAGAGGGAAGAAAAAGGGAGCGTCAAAAGAAAATTTGACAAAAGAAAGAGATGAAAAAGTGTGCGCTTGTGCGTGTGAGAGAGAAACAGAGAGGGAGAGTGAGAAAGATGGTGGCCCACTCTTCATTTCTGTGCCACAAGCTCTCCTGGGCATTTACGTGCTCCGTTTTCAACCTAAGTGTAATTTGAGCCCTGGGTTGATACAAAGTGTATGCAGCAGCTCTGTTCAAACCCAATCACTCACCCTGACGTGTAATCCTTTCCCTCACCATCATCAACGTTGCTTTGGGAATAATGAAACACACTTAAGCAATACGCAGCAGTCATACAGCTGCGAGCGGGGCCGCATCTTGATGAGATGCCTCGTAACTCTAATGAAAGGTGTTTTGACCTGTCAATGGAGGTAAATGATTGCCCTGCTACTGTATCTGTGAGAAACCTATTGATGGCAATAGCTAGTCCAACTGGATGATTTGCATGAGAAATGAGGAGCACATTACTTTTAAAAATACAGCAGCTGGCAACAGTGCTCTACATTGTGTTTGGCCTCCAGATCTCCTTTTTCTTTCCCTTTCATCCTCAATTCATCTTGTTTCTTGTCTTGTGATGCCATTGTTTCCACATAGAGGATTATCACGATTAATTGGTTAGCAAGACATTATTTCAAAAAGGGAAATTGGCTCTTATAATTGTATAGTGAAGGGAATACTTTAACTCCCTGTAATATCAGCTTCCTGAAATAATGGAGCTACAGCCCCTCACTTCCCCCACACCTCCATCAGCGTTAACATGTCTGTCTGCCTGTTTCCTGTGACGGATCCATTTTCAACAGTCCCTGGCCCTGCAGAGGCTGCGGTTGATTACTGGATGGTTGGGTGGCCTGCGTGAATCTCTCACTGGCTTGCCTCACTTACTGCCACCAATCTCTGGTCTTCTGGGA
>VUQI01013033.1:29713-51142 GCA_015106735.1 Paratilapia polleni
GTGCTGCTTTAAAAAAAAAAAAAAAAAAAAAAGAAAGGAAAAACATGTGATGTGCATAATTTTATTTAATTTTCTTCCACGATTTAACAAAAGTCTTCTTTAAAAAAGAGGAAGAAAGCCAAATACATATGATGTTGAAGTTGATCAGTAAATCAAACATGACTTGTAGGCAGGAGCACATGCCGAGGCACATGTTAGCGAGTGGTCTTTAATTTTAAATGCACAGTGGAAGGTCTTCTTTGAAGCCGGTGTCAGAGCACTTGAGTGGGCTTTAGTATAAGTGAGGACAGTAAATTGGTGCAAAGGTCCGGGATACACAAAGCCATGTGGAGACCCCTTGTATCCTGTCACTCTTCTATTGGTGTGAGGGGGATTAGCACCAAGACGCATTCTCATTGGAGGGGTTGAGGACATGACATGCACAGTGTAACAGGAGGAGGTGACGAGGGGACGTACACATAGAAGTGTACCCGACGCAGGAAAACAGACACACGTGCACATGCAGATCATGACATCTATATGTGTGCACATAAATCCACAAGCATAATACTACACACATCAACACACAAACACTGGGGTCACATGGTGCAAGCCAAGCCTGAAGACCTGCTTAAACCCCGGGCCAAATTCTTTAGCAGTAGTAAATTAGCTGAAATTGGCATGGGTGCATCAAACCTCTGTCTATTTCCACTCCAACACCATGACATATGCTCAGAATAGAATATTAAATAAAACAAACTGTGAGATCCCTCAAAGATGAGCTGTGAGAAATTCAAACAAATTAAAAAGGGCAAAGGCAAAAAGAGAGAGGAAAACATAGAGTTAGGAGCAGAGAGCCAAATAGCCATCATCTTGTCCCCTTTTTCCTTCATACTTCCCTTTAGCTGTCAATAAACCGCACAACCCCCCCCCCAACACTCATTCATACTCATTCCCCTCAATCTCCCACCTCCTCCCTCCTCCTGCACAGCATTCCTGCAGGCGCCTCATTCTGACAGCATATTAGGCTCTTCAGCTCCACCCCTGATTAATATGATTGCTTTTACAAGTTTCCTGTTGCCACACTGCGTGCCATTGTGTGATTAAAGGGCGATAAATTACAGTATTGACCGGGGCGCTCATTGCACCCACACTCCACATTTTCTCTTAAATATAAATGATCTTACTAGGGTGCAGCCACCAGCCTGATGTTTATCTCCTCCTGCCAGGACAACATGAACACACAAACACACACACACACACACACACACGCAGCTTGAGAAGAATAAGAGACATAATGAGGAAGTGTGAGAGAAAGTGAAAAAGAAACAAGATGGAGAGAGAGAGAGAGACGGGCAGACAGAAAAGAAGAGCTGGGGAGAGAAGTACCCGAGTGTTCAATTTCCCTTATCGTGGTGATGACCACTGCAGGGGAAGAGCTGGAGGATACATTAATTAACAGATTGTGATCAGAATGTGAGGGCCTTCACATTTTGAAGGGGAATCAATAGTCAGTAGAATAGAGCGCTAACTGAAAGGTGCTAGTGTCCTGGTGGACTGGTCAGAGGTTGTTCTGAAGAGCCCAAATTAGAGGCAAACAAAGCAAACTGCCAAAAGCACTCAAAACACTTGACTATTATCAGTGGAGGCAATAAGCCATATTTTAAAAAGGCCTGTGCCATTACACATATCCAGACAGCATCTTAAAATCCTTTGTTGTGTTATTTCCTTGTCTGCATACGTGGCCATTATGTTGGACAGAATGTGGACTGGCCGGAGCAAAATTGTCATGCAAGCGTGGACGTGGTCTTGATTGCTGCATCAGGTTGGCATCACAATCACAGGAAAGGCTTTGTGTAGCCTTTTAATGCCAAGGAGGACTGAAGCGGAACTAAAGCGCTGTTCCCAATATGACAGCTCGTGTGAAGGCCTTGTTCAGGGCTCGTTGAAGTGGCTTCGGAGTTGTTCTGATACAACAGACACCTCTCAGCCATATGCACACATGCAGCCCAGCAGCCTACAATTACCTTTGACGCTAAAAGTCCTTGAATTTAATCCAGTGTTGTGAGGTGGAGAGGTAGTGTTTTTCCCTTGCTCCATCCCCTCTCTTCAAGGCCTAAATTATCGCTCCAAATGGGATCTCATGTCGTTGCCTCGCCTTTTTCCACTCAATTTAATCGAGTAATGAAGTGACTTCCCGACTCCGCAGGTCACACAGCGCTCTGGCCGCCGCACTCTGAAGGTGGCCCGGTTAAGTGCCGTCGGAGTGGGTGATTTCCTCTAATGAAATATCAATATTTACATCTTCATTTCCAGCCCACTGCCTTGGCGGGTTTTGACCAAACATGACACAATATTGACCAAATCACAGAGGCCTGTCGGTGCGCTTGAAGGGCCTTTTCCACTCCACTGCTGAGTGCACTGGCAGGTTTCTGTCTAAAAGTCTTTGCTGTAGAGGAGATAATAACAAAGCAGTTCTTGAGTTTTTCTTTGTTCACTTTGACTTAAGCGCCCCACTCAAATAGGGAACATTTATATTTCAAAGAAATTTTTCACTTTCAAAATTCTCTGGTGTGACTTGTTTTATACTACAAGCAAATGAATTTTGAAAAATTGAAAAATTTTGTTCAATCTAGACAAAGAAGCAAAAATAAATTCTGATAATAAAGAAACTGGCCCACCTAATCATTAACTGCATCATCATTAATACCTAATAAGGTGAAAAGCAGACCGCTAAAGTACAACACCACAAGCCAAAACCATCATCTCTTCCTTTATCTCCCCAAAAGCCCTCAGCTGTGAGCAGGAGGGGGCAGCCCAAACCTACAGACGGCTGCTTCAAACCCCTCGCAGAGATTAATCAGAGCACTGTTTCATCTGCCAGAGCACAGGACAGTCCAAAATGAAATGCTGGAGATTTCTGTTGAGCTGGAGTTCATATTCTATTAATTTATTATTGTTTCCCTCTCCCCGAGGGCCATTAGCGTGGGTAATAAAAAGAGATGTAATTACGAGGCATGGTGGCCCCCTCCAGCTGCAGCCCCCTCGTAACTCACCCTCAATCAGACAACAGAGCAGACAGAGGGAGGGAGAGAAAAAGAAAAAAAGATGGCAAGCGAGAGAGAGCTAGAGAAATGGGGGATAAAAGAGAGGAGAAGATATGGGCCAGGGAGGAGGGAGATAAGGAAGAGAGAGCGAAAGGGGACCAGAGCATAAGGGAAAAGGAAAAGGAGATAGAAAGAGGAAAGAGAGTAATTCTGGCTGGACAGGGGCTGATCTATCATGGCCAGATATCAGAAGGACAAGCAGGCCCTGAAGACTTCTGCCCAGCGGCAATCTCACCTCAGCCAAGTCAAGTGCTCTCTGGGCTCTAGTTAGAGTAAAACTGCCCCTAACAGGACCCCAGAGGTTCAGCACATCTTTTTTTTTTCTAACCTCAAACTGGGCCAAATGATCACACTGCCATAAGCTTATTCTATATCAAAGCTTTTTTTTGTTTTATTTCAAATGACAGTTTAAAGGGGGAAAGGACAAGGGAAAATGTGTGCACCTCTGATTTGTATAGATTCTTGTCATTTCTAACTGTGACACACTAGACGTACAACCAATACCAAGAAAGGGCAATTTTGAGCAGTTTTGTAATGGTGGGCATGTTCAAGCTCATCTTCGTGGATATCTGTGTGTATAACTAGCAGCTGCCGACCATGACTCTTCTCGAATTTACATGACAGCGTCAGGAGGATCCAATCAATAGCAGCTTGGTAATAAATTGCTGTGCTTGACGTAAATAATTTGACCTGAAATCCAGTCACATGTACAGCACGAACAGCTCAGTTTGCTGCGAGCTTTCCCTAGACACTGATTTGATGACACAAATGCTGTTTTTATATCGAACAAAATCAAGTCAATACAAGCTGAATTGACTAAGTGAAAAAGAGGTTGAAAAAATTAATCGCTTCAGTGTGCACTTTCAGGAAGTGGCTATCAGCCTTCTTTTGACGTGATAACCAGCCCATTATCTCATTGTAAGTAGCTAGGGAATGGGTGATTTGACCAGCAGGCTGTGAATGTTATGAGGTTGAAAAACGTTAAATACAGTAATCCCCTTGTTTTAATCTGCACCCTCTAACCTCCTGACCCAAGCAGCAAAGTCTTTAGCCCTCCCCAGGGTCCCACTGGCCACTACTGACTTTACATATCTCTTAGCCGCCAAGACCAGGACGAATCAGGCTTTAATCATTGCTATAATTACACATAATTTATCTTCGCTGCCATCAAGTAACATTGCTTAATGAGGTATGGCTCTTTGCTGACGATCACTTAAAGGCACATCAGCACAAAAGATTTCCTATAAAAGATTTTATATAAAATACCAGCCAAATTCTACACAGATATTAAACTGTCAAATTTTATACACTTGCTGACAAAAATGCACGCACATAATTGCAACGCTAGATATACCTAGCTGTACATGTGTCACAATAACTAAACAAAGCCCTCTCCTACCAAGCCTGGCAGACATCCCCTTCCTGGTCCTGCATACTTCTCACTGCCTGTCTGCCTCCAGTATACCCCCATCTCAATCTCCCTGCAGCTTTTCTGCCTTCCCTTCCACTCTCTGACTGGTTCAGGCCTCAGCATCCACCTGATTGCTCAATCTATCTTTATCTCCTGTGTTGAAGCCTACGTCAGAGGGTAAATTGAATATACTAAGAGCTGTCTGTTGGTGTCTATATTTAATAAAGTGCACTGATGAGGTGCTGATTTATTGCCGGGCAGTATTCACACTCTATTACAAGGAGATTACGCAGCTTGAGTGGGATCAGGCTGGCAACACAGTAAGTAGATTTCACAATTTAATGGCAAAGAGAAAACAGGAGCCCGGAGGGGGCTGGAGGAGGGTAGGTGATTATGGTGGAGGGCTGAGCTGACACAAACACGACAACATACAAGAGGCGCGATCTCTTTTCAACATCAGCGCCTCCATGCTAACAACTAACACGCCAGGCAGTTGTCTGTCAGATGCAGAGCTGATGAACTGAAATCCAATAAAGCACAGATGATGAATATTCCCAAAACACCAGTGATGAGAAGAACAATGCAAACAAGCCTGATTCATTAGGTTCCTCTGGCCTGAATCTAATATGAGATATTCATTAACATGTTATGATATTTGAATATTAGAATCAAAACTGTGAGAAATTAACTTCTTAATATTACAAATATGAACAGACCTAAAAAAATAAACATAAGTTCCCATCCATTTTTTTTTTTTTGGCAAACTTTACATTCTAGGGGTGACATGCCTGACCAAAAAGCAAACATGGCGTTAGTTCAGGTAGGCTACAAAGTCAGGTTCAACCGCAGTCCCAGCGGATCTTAGCTCAAGATCTCAGCTGGTCTCAGTGTGAGCCCACATTAGCTGATGGCTCAGTTGATACTCTTTTATGCATCCAATTGGCAGATCTCAAGCAGAGTGCACTATTTAAGTTGCCTATCTAAGTTAGCCTATCCACAATTGCTGTGCATCTGCAAGCTGCTTTGCAACCCACGCTCACCCTAGCTCCCCCTATTCATGCTGTGTCTGATTTAATCAATGTCATATCTATTGTCCAATACGCCCGCTCTGTTCTTTACGGGGTTCTTGCTGCTACACTCCGTGCCACCGGAAGGTCGCAGAACAGAGCCATACTGCCAAATGTAAATTATTGCAGATGGAAATAACAATCTTCCTTTGGCTGTATTGGTCCTGACTGACACATGGTTTATTATGATGGAGCAAAGCAGCAGCAGCAGAGTGTCAATGTTTGCTTGGCCCTTTAGCCTCGAGAGAATTCCCAGCTGAAAACACTCATGGCTGGGAAGCAGGGAGGCGCGCTGGCAAGCGCCAAACAATGAGCACCTTTTGTATAAACAGCAGCCACGGCACTTTTTACATATGAACGCATGACATTCCCACTGCGGGTGTGAAGGTAGGAGGGGAAAGCACAGGGCTATGGGGGTTACACTTGAAACCCTACCACTCCTGAAGAAGGCAGCAGTGTCAAGGTGGTAAACAGGTTTTAGTGTACTGAAGTGGTCAGGATACTTAGTTCCCCCCTAAACCTCTCGGACAGAGTAAAATGCAGCTTTAAATTGATGGAAGGGGGCCAGAAGGGGTGGACATCGGATTGCTGTGTGTGTGTCGAAGGTTGTTAGCACGTTAGGAGCAACAAACCATCTGTCAGCATCCCCCTAACACTGTTCCTAATGACCCTGTGCCCCTTAGGCAACAGCCGTGTTATATTCTGCTTCATGGTGCCATTTGGAGCAGCGACACAAGTTTCTAAAAGCTCGGCAGTGATTATCAGTTAATCAAAGATGCTCTACGGATGAGGGCAAGGCTGCAGTTTGCAATTGCAAACCTGTGAAAAGGACTGATATGTGATACCAGGCTGATCTGATTAACTGAATGTGTTCTTATTTCATCTAAAATTGCAAAAAACCTTTCGCAGCCGAAATAACAAAGTTGACATCTGACCCTGTAAAGCACATATTGGCTACATTAATGATATTGCTTTGTTATCCTCCAATTGTCCTCCCATTAAAACTCAATAGGGCCACTCTTCTCAACATAACGCCACTTTTGAAACTCTTTTCAAATGTTAGCTGAAAATAGTAGAAATTAAATCTCAACTGGGAGAAGGTGAGTGCCAATTTTCACAACATTTAAATTGTTACATTCAGACTTTAGTTGCTCGCCCATCTGTCAGTGGCCTAATCAATGTGGTCTACTTCATAATGAACAGTTAATCTTTTTAATTCCATTGCCCAAGGCCACAAAAATCTATCAGAATACAATCAGCAGTTGTTTTTTTTTTCCCCTCCTTTCTTTTCTTGTTGTGGATGGAGAAGAGAAATATAGTAGGAGCTAAGCATGGTAGGTTGCCCTGAGGTACCGCTGGTGCATGCAGTGTTAGCGCATGGCGTCTCGCTCAACCAGTGAACCGTCTCTGATCAGGTTCAGCCATGTACAACTCAATTATGCAGCCATTTCATGGCCAGAGGACACCCACTGCCCTAATGCAGACACGGACCAAGCACTTAGCTGAAGTGGTCGTTTTTCTCTTAAATTGTTATTCAACAAGAATGAGTGTGGTTTTACAATAAAAAACTAAAACCCGAGCACAAACGAGTCTTATTCAGAGGCAGGTGAGAAAAGCTAAGTAAAGTCTGTCATCTTGCAACTAGTGCAGATTATGTAGTGCAGCTACAGTTCCAAGTACCTGCTCAGGTTTTGGGTTAAATGATCATTATCGACACATTTGGGATGACGAGTCCTCAGCTACAATCTATGGGGCAAATCCCATTAACATTATAAGTCTATCCATTGTGCAATACGCGTTAGTATAATCTGATTAACGGTGTTTCAACACCATGACACACAAAATCCGAGTAAGCACGCACACATATTAAAATGATGGTGCACTTCCGGATGTGAGATAAAACCTTTATCTCACGTATTAGTATATTAGTGTATTTTAAATAATTTGCTAAGGGTTCCATTTCCGAGTCTAAACAATACACATGAATGCTTCAGCACACTCTCTTAACTCTCTCTGAATGTAGTTTTGTGTTAGTGAATGATACTTCCATGCACACACCATCTATACTCAAAAGTCGGCTTGGGAATGCTGTCGGTTTTGTGCATGGCTGTGGCACTGGTGTCATTTTTGGGTCACAATGATGAGAATGTGTTATAGGGTCAGCTGTGATTCAGTCCTAAGTAAGCTCCTTGGTTAAACTCTCAGTCTGCTGACCATGCATGGCCTGTGGGGAGTGATCCAAATGGTTTAGTCGCGTAAGGGACTGGGGCTGAGGCCAGGGGCTGGGAGCATATCCATCTCTAATCTCCTTACTATCAGATCTGTACCTGATTAATACCCCTCCTTCTGAGAAGTACTCTAATACCTATCGGTACAAAATGCACCATCCTGAGGTCAGCAAGAGTCCACTTCACGTCAATGAAAATAAATAAACTTTTCAAATCTATGTATGTACGTGTGTGCCTTGTGCCATGTGAGTAGAGTGTATATGTGTGCCAGTCAGTGTTACAATGATGCTGCACATTTCTTGCATGCTGACAGCTGTGTGCCTGTCCAAGTTATGCTGATGAGAAGAAGAGGTTATGGCGTTGCCGCTGAGGGACACATTCATTTAGTTTGTTACCGCTCCATCTCTACAGCACTGCAGCGTTACAGAGTTATAGGGGTCAAGCAAAAGATCAAGCAGAATCTGCTTTAGTTGCAAAAAAAGAACAGCTAAACAACATGTTCTCTGTCAAAATCAGAGGAAAACTCTTGAAGATAGCAAAATCTCTGCTGACGTGAGGTGGTGTATCCTTAATTCAACAGCCTCTTATAACCTAACACCTCCTCTATCACAATGTCTATGGGGCAAGGAAGAAACATGATTATGCCCATCAATAATTCAATATGTGTGTGCGAGTGTGTGTGTGCTTGCACTTGCGTGCATTCATATGTGCACATGTGTGTCTGTGTGTGATATGATGTCTTGTTTGACTGGGCAGGTCCCCAACTTTGCTCTTAATCTCTCTGGTGATTGCAACATACAATGGCGCTGGGTCTGGGTCCCCCTCTCCATTGAATGGAGGGATTTAAAATGCACTCTATTGATTTGTTTCTTGCACACCAATGTCCATTTTGCACACCCCTCAATCCTCCACACACCCGGAGGCCGTATGAGCTGCTGTCATTAATTATCTACGTGTGAGTGCATGTTTATTTTCACAAAGCACATTTGAAACTGGGGACAAAGAGAGATGAAAGAGAAAAAATAAAAATATAAGCATGCCTTGAAATAAGACAGGGCATGAAGGAAGAATAGAGAGAATATTTTTTACATATATATATATATATATATATGTATTTACCTGGGATGTGTTTAGCCCAGCCGATTATGACCACTAGCTCACGGTCAGCCAGGTCACAGAGTGTGGTCAAAGCCTTGATGTCACTCTCCGGCATGGTTGGGTCAGGCATGGCATAGATCTTCTCTGGTTCTGCCACCAACAGGTGAGACACTATCTTTGTGACTGTGGATAGAAGAGGAAAATGTGCACAACATTGATATGCACAATAACACAAGAAAACAGTAGCATGGTGGTTTCCATTTCATTTTTTGTGTTAAGGAAACTTGACATTGTACAAGTGACATTTAGCTGAAAAATCTGTGGTGTGTAAAAATGTGAGACACTAGTGTCCGTTCACCTGTTCAGAGGCTTATCGTAATTCAGCTCTGACCGGAACAATACATGGCCTATATTTACGACGAATGAACTCTCAACTGTCCAAACACGGCACAGTCTGGCCTAGAATTTTCTCTCAATTTTACCTGCAGGAGGGGCGATGGAGTAAAGAGACAATAGGCTATTGACAGGGCGGTACTCACGAGGCTTTTTGGTGGGAGGAGGGAGTGTCAGGCCCAGGTACGGGTTGTTTTCTGTGTCCAGCCTCCGCTTGTACTTCTGCCTGCCCCCTCGCACACGGTCCAGACGAACCCCTAAGGAAGAAAAGAAAGGACAATCATGAAGTGGCGAGCATGTATTTTTTTTTTTCCAGATTAGATTTTAATGGGTGTGAAAGACAGGAAAATGAACTCAGTCATTAAAGCAAAACATTTTGATGTAAATTGTGATACAGCAGTAAAGATATCAATATGTGCAAAGGAAATCCTCGAAGAAAAATGTAGGATTATGGTCCAAAATTACACCCTAACATCTTATTTATAATATCATGTGAAAGCAGTCATGTGAGCTACTGTGCTCGCATTTAGCTTGAATGTAAGGAACATAAAAGGACTGCATAGAGGTATAAATATGTGTCACTGTGTATGAGCATACATTCCAGTGTGTGTGGGGATGTGTCAGAGTCGCGGCTGCCTTCCCATATGTGGTCCATGCCTGGCTGGTCTACTGTGACACAGCTGAGCCCAGAGCAGGTCTAAACATATGAATATTTAACGCAGGGTCAATGATCTCACAGACTGGCCCTCTAATTATTTAGCTTTTGAGGTGAGGCAGACTGCATACTAATTAGCTGCCAGCCACTTGCTTCTTTGCTTGTGTATGTATGTGTGTGCTCAGGTGTGTCCTTTTCAATATCCACAAACAGAAACTTAACCAGCCAACAAGCAAAGACATAGTCACACATACAGTGTACAAAGCATCCAGTGTCATCCTGCAGATAGATAACTAGGTATTGCTTTCCAATAAAAGACCCTTATTTCACCCCTCTTTCACAGGAGTAGCACCGAGGCCTTATCATCCGCAGCCACACCTAGGGGGCCAGGTTCCACACAGATACTGTAAATGTCAAGCTGGCCTCATCATAACATAAGTTATTTATTATCTCATTATTTGATAAGAATGTTTCCATTAAGATGCCTTTTCTATTCTATTAATTTTCAACATTGTAAACATATTTCATCTATGCTGTTCTATTCATTTGATACCACTCGGCAGGTATTTGGTTATTTAATGTAATTGTATGCAAACATTTATATCCTGCATCCCCGTATTTGGAATTGTGTCACTGCCACCACACAGTCTAAATATACCAGATATCTTAATCCTGTCAAGAAGGAGAATCCCTTCAATTTACCTTGTATGCATAATGTAACCCCCACCAAACAAACTTAATACTAAAGGTTGGATGAGAAAAGGCTCAATGAAATGCGTGTGGTGGAGGAGTTAATTTGTCAGCCTCCCGTGTCCTTTGAGTGAACAACACCCGCAGCCAGAGCACTTCCTTGATGATTTCATCACTTTATAACAGGGAGGACGGTGTCAAACCTGGGCATTGTGTGGCCACTGCAAATGAACCTAATACAATTTGCCCATCAGCAAGAGCTCTTGGAGAGGATGAGTTTGGATGTGTCCCATGCACGGTGATTGGAGGTCACTCGGTGAACAGGGGGAAAGGGAAAATCAGATGATGTAAATAGAAGAGGTGGCCTTCATTTAACAAAGAGGAATTCAACAGCAGATTTATGCAAAATATCTTCTTGATTTTTATCACTTATCTAACATGGACATAGCCCTACTCTCCCTCAGTGAATGATTGGGGAGGGGGGGTCCAGTAAGCTGTATTATCTTGTAACTATAAAATAGAGATTTTTTTCTACTTATATAAATTATTTGATTCCCTAGAAACACAAATCTGATTAGGATTGTCTTTCAATTTCCTGACACTGACAACCTACTAACCTAATTACCCCCAGTTCCCAACAGAGCCTTATCCTTCCCAGCAAGAACCAGGGAATCATCTGATATCAACTACCTGCACTTCATACGCACACACAGGGATACTCAATGACAATTTTGTTTTTAAGCGCATCACATCAAGAAATTATTCTGGCAGTGTTGAGGCTACTTGGGTTTGAGTGCTTAAAAACTTTCCACATCAGCTAAGATACCTTTATTATTGTACATATCTCATTGTCAAACATGATGTCACCACCTTCTACAGTTTCTTCCGGCTCTCCCGATGAGCTTGGCTGCTGCCAGGTGGCTACGTTTCTGCTCTCCATGTTCCTCTCTGCCGGTCGAGTCATGTGGCTGTGTCAGCCAGCATAAAGCCAACGATGGAAGTAGATGGGTGCCTCTTTTAATTAGAACAGTCCTGGCCATAATTAACAGATGCTGACAGGAATTAAAGCTCTGCACTAACCTGTCTCATTTTACTGTCCAACAGGGCCAGACACAGGCAGAGAGGAAGAGAGAGTGATTAAGAGCAGCCAGACAGATTCATTCACTCATGCTGTCGGGCACTATAGCCAGGACTTTTATAGGGGCCTTTGTGAGGTTCATATGCCCCTTTGGTGATGCTTTAAGTGTTCTGACTCTAGCCAGTCTGTTGTGCTCTCTCCAGAGTAAACAGTAGGTGTGTTATAAATGTGCAAAGAGAGTTGAGTGCCACATCATCCAAAGTCATCTCACTGTTTTATGGCTCACTACACAGTGCAGCAAGGGTAGCAGCGGGCGAGCTCGGGTATCATCTCTTCAAAGGAGGGTGCTCGGAGAGGGGGCTTTTGGCCAAGGCGGCTGGCATTTGTGCACGGATTAGCACAGGCCTCGAGGTGGGGGCTGGGGCCAGCTGACCTACAGCTCTTCTTTCTCTCCAAAAACAATAATAATCCCCTTCCAAGCACACTCCTACAAAAGGGCCTGTCTTCACTCACTTTGTGTGGTAGGGCCCCTTATTTTGAGTCGCTCACCTGTTCTGGGTGTCTCTCCCTGGGGAAAGTGTCAGGATGTCTGGGATGGTTGGCAATGCCAAGGGGGGCTTAGGCTGACCCTATTTTAGCTGGGAAAATCAGAAGGCCACATGGCAAGGCATGGTGAACCTTGCCTTTCAAGGAAGCCGCCCGCTAAACTGCCGTCAGCACTATTTCAAAGGGCCCCTGTTGCCAGCTTTGCATGCTTGTAAGTGTGTCGCAGCATTTTTAATCACGAGTGGTGATGAGCAGGGGTAGCGGAAAAATTGTCACGCATTGCCCCCGTCCTCATCTGCTGACCCCAGAGGCTGCCATACTGACACCCTCGTCACATACTCCATTTACAGGTTAGCTACAGTATCCCTTGTGAGCTGACATCCTTACTCGTACTGCTAATTGAAAAGACTAAACGGCACTTACACCACACTTCAGATTCTAAATTAAAGTGTTGTAAAAACATTTCAAGTGACGGTTGCCACAGCAAAAGCCTTCTTTATTTCCATTATAGATCTTGGAAGCAGACTGCATTTGTCTTACTGGTGCAGACAGCTTTGAACACATGATATTTGGTACTTCAGGAACTATATGTTTTATTTTCATTTGTATGTTGTGCTTGTTACTATGACCTGACTATTGTGGCTGTTCTTTGCATGAAAATGTATTGCCGTATCAGTACAGACACACTCCTTATTCAGCAAATGTTCACAATTGTCACACTGTACTCTTGCAAAAAGACAAGATTCCTTTACACACAGTACTATTCCTCATACAAGTGAGGACAATTGAACAAAAAGCTATTGTCTTTGGTCAAGGCTGTGCAGATAAAAATATATATTACTTTACAAAAATGATCTATTTTCTTGAGCTTTGAGCAGCCAGCAAGGCTAGAAAATGTGCTATATAAAATATACCTGTCCATTCGTGCGCTTGGTTAAGTGCATGCATCCACGTATGCGGAGGCATCTACAGTAGTGTGAGTGTGTGAGAGAAAGGAAGTCGGGCCAGAGAGCAACTGACACTGAATGATGTCAATGTAATCTCTCAATACTATCTTGTCTTCTCTCTTGCTCTAAGCTCTGATCTGTTCCCATTGATCAGAGGAAAAACCTGTTGCCTCTGACATTTGATTAGTCTATTGATCACTTCCTCCTTTACACAGTCAAGTGAAAGTACAGCGTCTCAACACAAGGTTTAGGGAGGTCTCCTGTAATCGGACTGCTGATCTTCAAAGACCATTTTCCTTATACTTGCCATCTGATTTCAAATATAAAAGTGCTCAGCAGCTTTGCTTTTACAGGTGTACACACACATAAAACATTAAATCTTAAGTTCCTCAAAAGATACCCAGTTATTCTTTCAGAGACAGTGATGGATTCAAACTTATGTTTCTTTGGGGGGCAGCAATGCACTTTGTTGGAGCTGTTAAGTTATAATTAGGTGATTTTCCATTGAGACACAATGTGACCTTTCTGCAGTAATGAAAGTAAGTGGCAACCAAAGTCACATGAGCAGTGGCCATCTCCACATCCTGAGCCTGAGCATAGCGTTGAGCCGATGGCTTCATTGAGCTTACAGTGGGCACAGACCATGTGTCTCTCTTTCCATTTAGTCTTGGTGACACAGCCCCAAGACAGAGTCTAAGCAAACACACACCTCGCATCTCTTTCTTAGTCATGACAAATGTGTTTCGTTATTTTGATTGTGACAAAAATCAGCCATTCGAGACCGATCTATGAACACCAGCACAAGACTTTAATCACACTGTGACAAAAGCTGCTGTGTGGTGATGACAGCCACTATGTAAAGGAGGAGAATCATTCTTATTCTGGTAATGTGCTGAACACACAGAAGAGTGCATTAGAACCTCAGGCTTAGCCGTACTCTGCATATTTGAGTTTTACGCTCTTTTTAGTCTGACCTGACACTGGTCATTCATTTATAGCAACGGCTACATATTTTTGTAGTCTCTTATTCTCCAAGATGATATATTGGCATAAATTTTTCATCAGATAGTAATGCGATTACTCTGTCTTTCTGGCATTGGGGCTTTATCTGGCTGCACACAGTCCAGGGGATTCTGTTACTGTGTGGGGATCCATACGGGCTATGACTCTGGCTTCAGGTGGCAACTGGGTATGTATGCATCTATAAATCCCACTCTCAAATGGGAGAGAATAATGGGATGAATAAAAGCAGAATGTATAAATTTCACAGAGTTTGGCAGAGAATTTAAAACTGGACATTTTAACTGGATTTCATTTATCTTGGATTTTAGAGCTTTTATCTGCCAGGGCATTTATACCACTGTACAACAATGAGGGACGAATCCTACCTCGCCTGCTTTTAACTGTACTGCAAAATAAAAATGAATAAAAACAAAAACACCAACTCTTCACCCCTTCATTATTCATTTGTCTATCTTTTTTATGTTGGAACAAACAACATATGAAAAACTGACAGAAATAGAAAGAGTAAGGGATGTGAGAACTCACCCACCAGTGCAGTGGGTTAAGGGAAAGTGGACAGGTGCCTCCACTAGAAGAGCAGCCAAGGTTCTGGGTCTCAGGGGAGTCAGTCAGTGGGGAAAGGGAGGGGGAGAGAAACCCAGCCAGACAAATCCATCGGAAGCATGTTTAATTGTCACTGAATTCCCTGCTGGCGTGACTTTAAAAAACCATCCACAGGAAGAGAGCTGAGATGTTCGGAAAACATTTAGTGGATCAATATGCCAGGGAGAGCTGAGACTGTTGCGGGTGTGTGCTCAGGGACCTGGCCTGAGCCTTTCCAAGTGGAATACTGTTACATTTCTATTACTCAGATGGAGGGATCAACCTATTCAGCATATTTCTGTCCCCAACTCAACTGCACATTATTTACTGCTGTGTAGGTAGGGGGAGGACAAGGGGCTGGGAACTGTTGTGCTGGCCAGCTAGTTTTATGCATTTCTCACTGTAGGCTGGTACAAGAAAAATAATGTGGGACTCATTGGTGAAGCAATCTGGGTCATAACGAAACAAGTGCGTGATGCTGATGTATTGGACCCTCTGATCAATTGTTTATGTATAAATTGTGCGCTTTTAAGCCAAAATGCATGCTACATGAGTGTGTAAGAATAATAAAAATGTTCTTACTCTTCTTACCTTCTTTGAGCATCCCCACTTTGAGGCATTTCATGAAGCGACAAGCCTGACATGATTTGCGTCTCCGTTTCGTGATCTCACATTCATTTGTGGCAGGACAGCTGTATTCTATGTTACCTGTGGAGAAGAACAAGAAGAACACCTTAGAACCAATGCCATATTCAAATAATGGGCACTGTATGAAGTACAAGGCATTTTGGACCTAATGCTAAACTGGGTGCTGCTATTGATGTAGAAAACACCATCACTGCACTCAGATGGTCTATAATAAATCATCTTTGGCAGTCAGGTATGGGCACCTGTTAATCATATAGATTCTTACAGAACCAATTTCTGTGGTGTACAGGTGTCCTCCAGTGTGTGGAGTACCTTCTAGCATTGAGGTCCAGAGTCTGACGAGAGGTGGGGGCAAGGAGTAAAGGGCAGGGGTTAGGGGTGGAGGTAAATCTAAAATAGTCCTTGAGGACCGTTCAGCAGATGCCACTCTGGTGCAACACTAAATTGGTCTCATTAATTCTGTGCGTGTCCCCTCCAGGCCCTGGGTGGAGGCCGCGTCCCTCTGCGCTCAGAGGGGCCTGCCACTGCTTCAATAGCAGGCTAGAGAGCCAGACACACTGCCCCTGACCACTTTACATAATACTCCTGCAGACCCAAACCTGTTGTTACCACTGTTGCCATTGTTGACTATTTACATAGTGTACAGGCAAGAGGCCTTATGCATTATTCAACTGCAGCGTCTGATTCCAGGACGGAGCAATGAAAAAGAGTTTCATTGCTACACAATAAAAGCGCCGGTTCTGCACTACTCTAGCATTAGCAATAGGAAGGGCAGGGTATGTGAGGCAATTCCTCCACTGCTGCCTGATTCCCTACATTTTACTGTATTCAGGGGTTTTCAATAAAGGGTTTCAGTGTAATGGTTGCTACAGCCCAGGAATTTGAATTATCCTCATCTTGAGTGGGCTTTTAGCTTTAAGGATTTTGACATTGATATTTTTCTAAACTTTTCTTTTAACCTATTGTTTGTCTTCTTCAGTATAGTGCTGAAATAGATTGCCGAGTAATGTCAGAATCTAACTTAATCATTATAATTCCCACAACATAAATATCCTCATCCATTAAAGTGCATCTAAGTAAACAATATGGTAGCAAACATGCTCTCCTTCCAGCATCCCCCTTTCTTTTGTGTGCATACACTGTGAGACAAATGTTCACACAAAAACACATTAGGATTGCACCCCAACATCCTGAAGCTGCTGCACAGCTCTGACCCTGATCCCACATTTCTGTACAGAAAGCTGTGTAATATTCCACTGGCATTCCTCCGCTAGCCCTCTAACACCCTTTGACAACTTATGCAATTATGTTAACATTATTGGACAGATCAAGTAGAGGGTCCCAAGATGTTATAAATAATTAGAAATTCCTCTTTATATCTGGGTTAGAAATCATTATGCTAATTCCCCTCTTCTCTTTGGGACTGGGGTAAATAAAGGTGTGAGGGAAGTGGCTGATGAGCTCTGATTGTCTTTCCTGTCTGTTTTCTCTGCTGTCATAGCAGAACCAGACCATAATAATCCTATCCTTTTCTCATAATCTGGTAGGAGGCAATCAGTGCCGCCCTGCACAGAAGTTAGTCTTTGGGGGGGGGCTTTGTTTGTGTTTCTATTATACACAAACCAATCTGCGATTTTGATGTAAAGTACTAAGTAAAAAAATATTTAATTTGCACTTTATTCACTTAATAAATCACTTAATGATCCTTACAGACTTATTTTTTTTCTCTTCCTCGCCTCCCTTCCCTTTCTCGGGGGTGCCAAGGACACATGCACAAACCACACTTGGTGGCTAACTTAGTTAGCTCTTTGATATTGCACACTCCAGAAACAAAAGCAAACATATGCTCCCACACTCCTGCGCTACCGTGTCCACCTACCCTGCCAAGCCCCTGTTCGTCTGATGTTCTGTCAGAGGGGGCTTCTCACAGCTCAAGGCAGAGTGAGGGGTGGATTAACTTATTTTTCATCTCTACATTTGGTTTATATTTAGAACAGGGATTGTTTCAGTATCAGTATACATACAACCCCACTGAAGTCTCACTTCATAGTCTGTTGCCTCTGACTTCTCTTGACCTGTTGTTTTTAATCAACATCGATATCAAAGAAAATCCTCATGAAATAATCCAAATGCAAACAGAAATGTGGCCTTGCAATCATGTTTAAAGCACAAGACTGGAACATGTTACACCTCCTAAATTTAAGGCAGATCTTTTATTACGTGTACTAATAGAAGAGAAAAAGGTAAATGTAACTCATTATATTAACTGATCCTGTTAAAAGGTTTGCTTCCATAAGTAGTGTTTGTAAACACAAATGTGAAGAGCATAGTGTTTCAATCATATTTACTCATATTTAAACATTATGTCAAACTCTTCTTTTACACTACATGCAAAATCTAGTTGTAATTTATGGTTAATTAGATACGGACCCTTAAATAATCAAAGTGAAATAAAGGAAGTTAAAGTTACTCAGATTTAAATCTTTAATTTATTCATTTAGACAGCATTACTGTGTATTATTACTGTCTTTTCTTTGTGTGTAGCTTGTAGTTATTCCGGTGTCCCACTCTTCTTAATACTTTTTCTGTGAGAAATTAATTATTTAATTATTAAGTATTTTATTGGAATAAAACTCAACTGACTTGACTGAACTGAGTCATACTGAAATTAACTAAACTGAATTAATCTCAGGACTCAGATGGTTATGTAAGGGTATATAAAAAAAAAACAACAGATGAATGAATGGATTTAACAGCTTTTTTTGTTTTTTATCCTGTACAGCATTACAATAACTTGAATAGGAGTTAAACAGAGCCACACATAGATGGTGACAGTAGGTTTAAAGGTGTGCGTGTAATAAATGTCATACAATAGATCTGCCATTCAGAAATACTGGCTGCTAGAGCTGCTGTATGGCAATTTTCATTTTTCTGAAATGAAGCACACTGGCGGGAACCCCTTTAACCCGAGGGCCATGCTCGGGGTTTATCTGTCTTTAGAGAGGTTATGGTATGGTTACCAATAACATTACAGAGTGAAGGGAGAAGAAAAAGATTTCCCTCCTTCTCCTCTTGATAAGTATCTGTCTCAATCTATTTTATGGCTTTTCAGGACCCATGCCAGGGCACAGAGGGGAAAGTCAGGTCTTGTAAGTAAATTACAGTAAAATGGCAGGTATTTCTCATCAAAATCTAAACTGACTTTTACAGGCTTACTGTCAAGGTCTGTTACTTCATATAAAAGAGGGCCACTGAGTTCAGTTGGTTTTCAAGCGATTTTGCACTTGGGTTCAAAATGGGAAGAAAACACAGTTCAATAAGACATTTATGTTTTTGATTGGTGGGCCACGTGAGCTGCAGGGTTGGAGGTATGATTAGGGTGCATTGAGAACAGGGGTATTTCTGGGATGGATGGAGATCTAGGTTGACATTAATTTGGGTCTGGCCTTGACTAAAGCAACTATCTCCACATGTGAGTTCAAGGGGCTTTTAAACTGGATGAATAGGTGACAGAAGATGGATGTGCTTGTTGAAAAGGTGGGGGTGGGGGTGTCAGCTTAAAAAGTATAGGCCATAAGAGAAGTGAAGCAGACTGAAAGAACACATGCACACATCTGTGCACTCACTGAAAAACATATTTAAAAAATAATAATTAAAGACTGCGTTTTAATAGAGTTATGAAGAATAAGTTGCTAAATCACAAGAAAATACACAGAGTTACACAAGGTGAGTGCAAGGTGATAAAGAAATTGTCATGTACATGGTTAACATTAACTTAGCATGTTTGTCCTAAGTGTTATAGAACAATGTGATAAAGGGCTGGGAAAGACAGCTCCTTTGTTTTCTTCTCATTAGAGAGGGCCGTCTCACACTCCACCCTTGACTGCCTCGTTATTCCTTTAATTAATCAGTTCTCATCAACGGCACCCTCTCATTCTTTCAAGGGCTCTACATCCCGCTCTTTACTGCTTCCATTTTCCTCTAGCAATCCTGCATGTGTTTCTTTTATCATTTCGGAAGGCTCTCACCTCCCCCAAAAAGTCCCTCCATCGTCCTGCCTTCTCTGCCTGGGACCCCTGTCTGATTATTATGCCATTAAGCCTCTCCTCCACTCCTCTGAAAGAGCAGCAGGCTCCCTCTCCAATCTAAAGAAGTCCTGGGTTTTTTTCCCCTCCTTTCCCTGAAATTACCCTGCGACGCGTGCCTGAGTTTCTAATTGGCATGCCCGTCCCTGGAGACGGCCCCCTCCCTTCTTCCTAATGAAAAGCCTCGGCCTTAATTACACTTTCCAAACGCTGATTGTTATTGACAAAACTCCTGTGGCTCGGACAAACGACGGCAGATTAGCTCCATTACAGGCAGCCCTCCAAGAAGAGAAAGAGAGGGATTTCAAATTGACAATGCAAAGTGAGGGGGGAAAAAAGAGGAGCATTCAATTTTTTCTTTCCATGTACCTTGCTCTTAATTGTTTGGGCCATTGCTCCACTTAAGACGTCTCTTTCTTTCCCGATGCCTCTTTTCTGTTCCATTGTGTTGCTGTCAGTGTACTTTTAGTAAGGGGACAAAAGCCCAGTTATGTTACTTGAGAGAAAATGTTCATCTTTTGTCAATAGACAGGATTGCTGATGGCAGCATGAGTAAACAGGAGGATTTGGCCTAATGCTTTTGTTTGCCTGCAAAAGGTACATAGACTGTCTAAAGCTGATAGGGCTGTAAGGTCCAAAATCAACACCTAGCATCAAGACAGACAGCCTGCTCTCCATATAATACCTGCAATCATTTGCTGATGAAAATTTACTGAAAGCAGTGGATGAAATTATCATTTTATTTCACCTTAACCAAACACTTAGGTTCATTTGATCTAGTTTTTTTTTTTTTTTCACTGAATTTATTCCACTACTAAGCCAGCACAGCTTAGTTCTGGGCAGCTGTGCCTGTTGTGCAGATTTTTTTTTTTCCAGGCTCAACAATATCTTCGTCATCCTGATTAATCTGGAGCAGAGCGAACAGTTTCACAGTGGGGGGCCTTTCATTGCCTCTCCAATGAGAAGCTGTGATACATCATGCCTTGCAGATAGCCAGTTTCACCCTAGTCTTCATGCACGCACACACACACACACATACACACAAATCAGGACAAGAATAATAAAGCATGTACTCTGTGCCCCCAAGGCATCTGGACAAACAGCCCCCACCCTCCACTAGATCTGACCTCTGAGTGATGATACCGTCTCCATCATCCTCCACCCACCATGACAGATGATATCATAATCTCACCAGTTGCCTGCTCCATGTTAAAATATTCTTCTGGTTTCTGTTTTATTTAGGTTTTAATGTAAAGAATATTTGTAAAATGTATAATTATTTGATAATCATTAAAGCAAATTTTTTTCTTTTACTTTAAATTAAAAACAATGTTTATTATTTTTCTGGAGGCTGCTGGTCTCTGGAGGTAAGAAAACATCTTCCACACTCCAGTGATTTTTTTTTACATAGTGAACTGTTTGGACTGCGTATGTTTCAGTGCTGTTCTGAGGCCAAAGGTGTCTTGTATGGAAGGTGTTTTTGTGTTCTGTGATGCAGCGACATGGGATGCAATATCTTGTATTGAGTGTTTGTTGGGGAGGAGGTGAAAGAAGAAAAATACCTTGTATTGTCCTTTTAAAAAAGGCTTTGCAGGCCTCACAAGAGGCTACGCCATAGTGATACCCCGAGGCTATATCTCCACAGACCAGGCACAGCCTCTTGGGCAGGGAGTTCAACATGTATTCGCACTTTATGGACGAGTCCTCCATGATGGTGCTGGAGCAGTCGTCATAGCGCTTGCGGCAGGTGCCAGCCCCAAGCCCAC
This sequence comes from Paratilapia polleni, assembly GCA_015106735.1. NCBI lineage: Eukaryota > Metazoa > Chordata > Actinopteri > Cichliformes > Cichlidae > Paratilapia > Paratilapia polleni. The sequence goes on from VUQI01013033.1 coordinate 51,017, forward strand.
TGGGGGTGAACATAGGAGGAGAGTCCAGGCCGTTCGAGTGGTTGTTCATGGCGCTGACATAGCCACCGCTGGCGTCTGAGTTGCCACTGGGGCTGTGGTGGCTGACCGTGTCGATGACCGAGGAGG
>VUQI01013033.1:55777-67232 GCA_015106735.1 Paratilapia polleni
CAGAAATGGAAAAAAAAAAGAAAAAAAAAAAAAGGAAGGGGAAAAAAAAAAAAAAAAAAAAAAACAGGAAAAGAGAGAAAGAGAAAGTAAGTGAGGAGATATATTAGAAGAGACAGAGAAGAGAGTGTTTATTGGGGAGTGAGGGTCTCGGATCAATAGCCAGTAGGCTATAGGGGCTAGGGCAATGTTACCACTTGGGGGGACCATGCTACTCTGTGGTGCTCTAGCAGAGGATTATATTTAGCGATGTTACTGTAGTCTTTATAAAGCCATGAGCTCACTCCACTACGACAACATGAGCCCCATGCTCCAGCAGCACCACAAGATAGAGTCGGCCAAGAAGCAGATCACATCTATTGATCGCCCCTCCCGCTCCTTCCTGTTCTAGAGACGCTGCTGGCAGAAGAGAGGGGGCCTCTTGTGATACAGGCGCTGCTGTTTGTCTGACGTAAACTGTCTGGGCCGCACTGGGCAGATCTAGTTCTTATAAGGGGCTGAGTTCAGGATGTTGAGGGAAGCAACTGGCTAATGACAGAGTTTCTGTTGGGGGGGGGGGTGTCCGTTGTCTAAACTTCTTATTATAGAGAGCAAGGAGTTAACAATCATCTATGCACACCCGGTGGAAAAGCTCTCTGCAGAGTTGGCCAGCTCATCACACTGTATGTAAAAAAGAAGTTCAGAGATAATTCCAGCCTGCATTTGGGATCAAATTTCTAATTCAGCCTTTTCATTACCAAAGATTACTTTTCATTACATCCATTATGTGGCACAGTCATGGTATAATTTAACAACGTGAATTTACAATGGCTCTTGATAAACTACAAAAAGTAATTATAGTCCACTGGCAAAAATTAGCCTTAAAGGCAGCTTCCTCCCAAAACAGCTTGTCACGAGAAAACTGGGGTGGGTGATGACATCGGACACAACCTGCTGTTGTGTGATATATTACAGTGGCAACAATATAACAATAGAGTCTCTTGCAATACTGAGACATAGGTGGATTTTCCCTTCGCTACAGATGTTTTAACTCTAAACCGTTCTGCTTTTGACAGTTTATTCCTTTATCGTGTTATGACTGGTTAAAAGATGAAATCTCACTGAAGGAAAATGTGAACATTCATTAAAAGAATGTTTTATAGAGTGCTTAATTTAATTTGGCTATTAAACTCTACAACATAAAAATAAATGCACTATTATATAGTGTCGTTTTTTCTCAAGTTATACAGATAATGTCAAAATAATGTCAGCACTGCATTATTGTCATGAACAGTGTGATTCAATAAAATTTCAACACCTTTTTTCTTAAAAAAAAAAACAACTTTTAAATGATCAGAGTAATAATGTACTACTGTAGGAGTAAAAAAATATACAGTTTCACACTACAAAAGCCTGTAAAGTTTTGCTTAACTGCTATAAATTCTGTGAAAAGCCAACAGATATCAGCCACAGCACACGTGTCATGTGCTCTCAGTGGGGTTATTATGTAAAAGGAAAGAGGAGGGATTATAAAATTTGAATAATGAAAAAAAAATTGGGCATAAGTGAAAGTCATGCATTGCAGTTCAGAGATATTTGTGGAAAAAACCGTGAGAGAAAACAGATTCAAAAGGCTAATTATGGCAGAAAGGTGGAAGCTGTGCTGCATGTTTTTTTTTCTATTGTTTGCGTGTCTAAGTGTGTGTGTGTGTCACAAACAGAAAGAAATATTTTTATAAAGGGTTAAGGCTATTTAACACAGTGCAATGTAAATCACAGGTTTAGACACAGTCACTGTGCGTAGAGGGGGACGGAGGCATAGAGCCATGCATGAAATTACTTCATTAATCTTCCTCTGATAGGCCGTCCTTGTTTAGGGGGAAACTCTACCTGCCTAAAACAAAGAGCCAATCCTGTCTCCACCACAAATTATCCCCTTTATCAGAAGAGGACGCAAATATAAACAGAAAAACACACACATGCACATACACAAACGCCGAAGGCAAAATTAACAGGTCAAAATCGGCAGGTTTATCAGGTGTCCAGGCGTGAGAGCATTTGCACAGGCTCACAGTCAGTGAGCAATCATGGCACGTTGCATGACACAACATGTATGAGTTAGAAAATGTAAGTTGATTTCTCACATTTAAAATGTGGTTTGAAGCACACAATTCAGACGGCTCCAAAACGAATTGCTGTTACTCAGAAACACCATTGTTATGACTGTCACACGCCACAGCAGTAGACACAGTCATAGCAATAGCCTCTAGCTTTTTACAGGCTCATCTCTACCAGCTGCCACACATTCTCCATAAATAGTGCTGGTAATAAAAAGGCGGGTGGGCCTAACTGATTTATATGGTAGTGTCCACCACCAAACCATTCAGGAATAATTAAACTTTGGGGCTATTTCCTGAATTAATGCACCTCCTTCAGGGGGGCCATCTAAACGTGCGATGCAGCTTTCACCACATCTTGTGTCACAGGATGTCGTGGGAGAGGGGAACTCTCAAAGTGGCGCATTCAACCAGCAGCCACTCACTGTGAACATTCGATTGCACTTAAGTCTGCAAGGGTGGTATCTTAAGGTGACATTTTAATGTGAACATGTTTTGCGACCAACAGGCAAATATACACACATAAGCACACGGTCGTATAATGTGAAGGCAGGTGGAGAGGAATACACACACACACTCTTTTACACTAACAAATCTGTCAGTTATCAGATTTAATTGTTATATGACAAGAGAAGTTGTAAAAATGTTAACCTCTAATAAATAACGCCCTCGATGACAGAAAGTGAGGACCCAGCCTGATTATCAGATTGAAATACAATTTAATTTTCCCTTTACTTCCATATTTGAATCACTGAAAAGTTTGGAGTGCGGGCAGTAATTTGGTTATCTGGAACTAGACTCAGGTAAAGCAGCAAAGGGAAAGGCTCGTTCTGATCTACACTGCATGGACAAATAATTAAATGTGGACCAAAGAAATAATTAACTCACATTTCTAAAAAGTATAAAAGAAGACAAAAAGTCAGAAGTAAATGTTTGATAATGTTGATGATCGTTACTTAAATTTAAGAGATTCACGAACTCTCTGTTAGCAAAGAAATTCAAATGCTTTTGCAATTGCAATTCATATTTTTTCACACTGCTAAACATTTATTAAATTCCTTTTTAAGGCCACACGCAGTCTGATTTCTGAAAAAAAAATTCAAAAGAAATATTTTCTCACAGATGTGAATGTGAATCACTTCAAAAGTTTCTTTAATTTTTGCAACACCAGGGTCCAAATATGTAAGCACAGAGAAAATAGGCCTATATTGACCGGCATTTTGCACACTGCCCTGTTAGTGGGTGATTATTGGTTACATCTAATTGCCCAGGGCAAATCTGGGATAAGCGATAGTAGTGCTCTCTCTCTCTCACTCTCTCACAGACATATCCGTAAGACAGCCACTGTACACACAGCATGTTTTCAATTTAACTATTTCAGCAGTTCATGAAGCTGTGCCCTAGAGCTTTCTTTAAGACTGTGCTCTGGGTGTTTTAACATATGAGCCTGAAACATTTGAAGCACAGCTTTCCAAAGAGTGATGACAAAAAAGCGTGTGCTCTAAAAGCTGTAATGGGTGGAAGGCTCACCCTGACCATGCCTAGAAGACTTGGTGAAGCTGTCAGTAGGAATCAGAGCTGCTACTGTGACGGACGGTTTCAATATTGATTTCATAAATAAACAAAGCTAAGCATCGATCCTAATGTTATTTTGCATTTCAATTACTGCTCCGAAACATAACCTTCAAACAACTGACCGCTCAATACCAATAGCCTTCAATGATAAACACCCATATCGTTACCCACCTTACGTCACGTCATTTTCTAACCAAGTGTGAATTACTGGACCTACAGTCGCAGAATTGTGAGCTCAAACAAATACTAAGCAACAAATTTGCATAAAACATGTTAAACTTAGCAATTACAGTGAATTTCACTGTAATTTCAGTGTTTACCATTTGGTGTTTCCTCTGCTAACAGCTCTTTTCTTGACGCAGGTATATTTCACAACTCCTGTGTTCTGTATGTGTCTGTGTGTGAGGATGCATGCATACATAGATGTGTGTAAATGAAGAGGAGCCCTTCAATGTTGGAGCAACAGGAAGAAGTGCTGACGCACCGTGTCAGTGATAGCACTCTGCTGCCACAAGGGCATGAGAGCCCACATAGGCTAGCATTATCCTTCTAGACTAATGGCCCTGGTTATTTTTAAACAGATTCTCACACTGCGGTGGAGGTGTCCAAGGTTACCATGGATGAGAAATCAGGAGGGACGCATGCAGTGACATTTGGTGATTTCTGTGCATGTGGATGTTATGAAATAGCCAAAGAGTCATGGTAAGTAATCACCAAGAGATGCAAAGGCCAAACATCAGATGGGCTCTCAAGAGATAGCATGTTGTTATAACAGTATGATCTTCCAGAACTGACTGATATGAAAAAAAAACAAAAAACAAAACATTTAGAATCTGGTCTGTAGTAAGTTTTAACTCTAGAGTGATGGTGAAGAAATACAAAAAAGGAGCCTGCTTTTAAAAAAAGAACCAGCCTGGATACTGCATCCTTTTCTTACTATTATTTTATCAGTTAATGAGCTGAGAAATAAAGCAACAAAAGAAGGTCCTTGATTTGGCAGCTCCTTAAAAGCCAACCTCATCCCTAACAACTATGAACCTGAATACCTTTGGAGCTACAGAATAGAGACTATACAGACACTGCCAATACACTCTGCATCCCCATTTGGCCTGGAGAGAGACAACATGCTCCCCCCGCTCAGCTTGACATATTTACAGTGAAAGTAATGATACTAGATACCAGAAATGAGAAGGCTCCAGCGTAGCCAGTGGACTCAGGAATCTCTCTAATGAATTGGACAACAAAGCCCTGTTGGTACAAGGAAGAAGTATTTAGAATTTGGCAACAATCTGAGCTTAAGCACATTAGGTTTTCTTTAAAAGGCACACATCCCAACACCTCCTAACAGCTCTGGGAGATGAGGAAGGTGGGAGCGGGACAGGTGGGTTGGCTGGGCTGCATGCTGCAGCTACTGAGGCCACCAGCTCCTGGCTCATAGCGGGGTGGCCATTCTCGGCCAGAAGCCTCTTCTGGTAATGTATTCTGAAACCAAATTACCGTAAGCTGATCCCATCTGGATAGTGTCTGTGCACGGCTGCTTTGGTTACCCACCACTGCCTCTAGCCTGTGATAGCATCTCCATGAAGACAGCAAAAATCTGATTAACCCTATAACAATGAAACACTTGGTCAAAGAGCAAGGAGCTTTTAACTTAAGATACACTAATGCAATTCCCTCGCCTTGTTTTCTGAAACCTAATAAGAATCAAGTGGACGGACTGCTAGAGATGGGTGTTTGCAGGCTTTAATGCAGCAAGCTGGGAATGAAGTCAAATAAATTGAAATCTAATTCATCACTGTGTGTTAACTTCTTTCTGCTTCTCTGAAAATACATTAAAAAGCTCTTATTTCATGAAGGGAAATTGGATAGCCTAGTTAGTTTATTGCAGTGCCTCTGCCAGGGCTTAAGGGAAGCCCGGGTGTTGATGGAACATTTAGAAGCAGAAAGAAGTCACATCTCAATTCAGTGCCGCTCAAATATTGTTTTTTTTAGCAAGCACTGAAAAACTCACACTTGGAATCCTCAGCCACAGCTGACTTCTAAATAGTGTGAACAGCCAATGCAATACAAGTTCAACACATACAGTGAATCTAATCTCTTCGATTTAAACAAATGAAGCAAAACTGAATAACAGGGCAAATGCAATGGGAACATAATGCGTTATTAGAATAAGTGGCAATAAATTCTATGTGCTCTCATTTCTATTTCCAGTCTGTAAAGAAACAAGAGAAGCGTGTCTCTATTTTAAAGACAAAAGTCTCCTTCCAACTAGTTCCCAGACAGTGTGGATGCTTTTGGTTCAATATGAGTACTACAGTGATTCCACTACAATATTGTGCTAATTACACAGAGCACATACGTTCCACTAATCCTCTCACTTAAGCATCGTGGCCACATCCAGCACTCAGTAAGAGGCTGCAAATACCAATGCACAATTAGCAGAGAGCTACTGCTGAACCAAAATGAGCAGCACACAAGCCTGTGATGAAAAGAGCTCACAAATAAACTGTTTAGGGATAAATATATATTTAGAATAATGCTAAGCATTCCTTCATAAAGGCAGTTTTGGTTTATGAATTCAACAAAAATATCAAATACATTTTACTGATTAGAGTTTCTAAAGCATGTAAAGTAAATAGCTGAAGTTTTTTATATGTTAAACACCTGTTCACAACTCAGCTTTGAAAGGGTGGATTATCAGCTCAACAATATTTTAAAGTATAAATATAAATATTTATTATGAGCATAAGCATAGAGTCACTAAATTATATTTTGTATTTCCTACTATTTTATACAGATTTTATATCAATGCAGAACATAACTACATCTGTAATAATGAAAATAATAATAATAAAATTTGCAAATATGTCACTAATGTTTGGGAGAAAAATAACAAGCATAAATATACATCTCCTAACTCATAAAGTATTATTTAAAAAATACACCGTACAGCTATATGAACTTCTTCTCCTTTCACACCTGGTAAATGGAGAAGTGAATTTTAGACTATATGTACGTGTAAGAATAATTATAATGAAAAATAAAATCTGAATTTTGACACCTGAAAAACTGATAAATTGAAAAACTAAAACACTTATTTTAAGCAAATATTTTCTGATGTAACTGAAAATATCCTAAACTTTTAATGTTTAATATTTCACCTTGTGCAGTGAATCTAATTCAATTTCTGCTCAAAAGTGGATTTTAGGGAAGCAATTTAAAGAAAATGAAAAGAAACTTGAATAACATGCAATAAAATGATCACATATATGGTGGTGTAAATATGTAAATATCTTCAAAAATAAATAAAAATTGCAGTGGTTTTGCTTTCTAAATTAGGGAATATAGACATAAGAACACACAAAAGAGATATGCACACTTGAACTTATGATACCTGACATGCTATAGAAATATCCACTTTGTTAGGGTTTGTGTAATTTAATTTTAAGGTATGTCATAGAGAAAAGTGAAAATGTATAATACATCTTAAAGGTAAAACAACAGAGATAATTGCATATATTTCTTGAATAACTTAAAAGTAAAGTAATAAACACTAACAGAATTCAGCTCTAACTTAACTGTTCTCTGTTAATGCTTTCAGGTGATTGTATTTCTTTAAAATCTAATTAATTAAAAAACACTAGATAGCCTAATTATGGTAAAACTGAATAACATTAAAATAACAATAACAAGAAAAAATAGTTTGCCAAAAATGCTATAATGCACTGTTTAATTTGTGAAAAAAAATCTACATATTCCAGTAAAGTAAAGTAAATTAAATGTGTCTAAATACACTGAGGTCCTGAAATTTCTTTAAACTTCTGGCAGGTCTTGCACAAATCACTACTTCTGCATAATGCCCCTAATCATCATTATCATTACAACATATTAAATTATTTAAATTGTTAAAAGAAAAATTTACACAACCCCAATGTTTGTGTTTTTCATACGTCATGTGTTATTGGATGTTTTTAATTGCACCATACTGATAAAACTGTTTAAAAAAAAAAAACTAAGAAAATCAATAATAAAACATATTTACCTTAAATAAAGGTAATTTATTTAGTTTTAAATGTAAGACATTGGTGGATTTTAAAAGTTTCATGGTGTAGGCACTGTAAGCCCAGACTGTCCCAGCAGCCAGGAGCTGTTGAGACAGCAGCTTGCCTGGCATGCCGCTGACTGGGACAGACCTGACGTCTGACTGAGGTTACACGGTCATTTCATTCTTCTTCCCTGGCTACAAATATATATTACAGCATGTAATTTATCCTCTCCAATTCTACGGATTCACGTTAATCTGTCCTCTTTATAATATCATTTTCATTCTGCCTGGGCGGCTGGATCTAGGCACAAAGCCATCAGCAAACAAGCTCCTAACCCAACTGGACAGGCACCCCAAATTCTATAGAGTAAAAAAACACACACTTTTCAAAGGGCCAAGTTAAATCAATCAGCCATGCTCTGAAAGATATTTATAAAGCATACATCATGATGTGCCACACACTCATGCACGCATTTACACAGTTGCACCTGCTCTGTTGCTCAATGCTGTCAAGTCCAACCATATTTAAAAGCCCTCAAAACAATGAAGAGGAGAAAGTGCAGGTAAGGAGTTTGAGTTTGTGTAGAGGGTATATGAAAAGAAAAGCCAGGAAATAGAAAGCACATCAGTGTTAACAGGAAAAAGTTCAGTCTACACTAGTAGGGTTTAAGAAACATAAAACAAGAGCAGTTCTGGTTAAAAGAGCAGATTAAATTTAAAAAAGAAAAAAGAAAAAAGAAAAAGCAAAGGAATGAACTGCATTACAACAGAGAGGTTAAAAAGAAAAGTGAAAGACGGAGAAAGAAGTGCACCTACTGGTTATGATAGCTGAGAGGGTCTGGAAGACAAAGTTCTGAAATGTCCATCAGTCCAGTTTTAGCATTCCAGGAATGAGAGGAAGAGGAAAGAGAAAACAATTGAGACCCGCTTCTTCCCCAAATGATAGCAAAGCACCCTCAGAGACAACGCTGCCGAAAACCCCCTCCAGCACCGCTCCCCCCAGCCTGCACAGGTATGTTGGACTCTGATGGATTGAGTGGGCGTGTGTGTGCCTGAGCATGTGTGTTGTGTATGTGTGTGTGTTTATGTATATATGAGTGGGAGAGAGAGAGAAAGAGTGTGTCTGAGTGTATGTAAGTGAATGTGTGTGTATGACAGAGAGAGAGAGAGAGAGAGAGGGAGAGAGTGAAGGGGGGAGGGACAGATAGACAGGAGTGGTAAAGGAGGGTGAGAGAGAGAGAAGCGCAGGCAGCAGCGGGATGAGCGCTAAGATGGAGAGAGCATGAGAGTGCGAGCGAGAGGAATGACTCTTTCCATGGTCGGGATAGGGCTCTTTAAGACTCAAGGGCTTGATGAATATGGAACAGCTGCTGTTGGCTGGCTCTGAGGGGCAGGACTTAAAGCGACAGAGGGGCCGGCAGAGCACCGGGGAGGAGGGATCCAAACGTTCACTAGCACTCTCCGCTATGCACAACACACATGGCTCACACGCACATAGACAAAACAAGCTATCACATGAACAACAGAGGTCCAACAGTCAACACACAAAGTTTCCATCTCATTATATAAGCAGAGAAGTGCAATTCTGAATGCTAAAAAGACAAATTCAGGCAATAATGAAGATAATAAAGAGAAGTAGGGGAGGTTTAAGTATCAGTGGAAGCACCTAGTGTTTCTAAAGTAAAAATAAATGTGTGATTCTGTCATTACTAGCTGTTCTGACTTGTAGAAAATAAAAGAAATTGAACATATGTTATGATAAAAGCTAAGCATCTTTAAATTTTACATTAACATTTTGTCATTTGTGATTTTACAAAGAAATGCACTTTCTATATCTGTATAATTATTTAGGTTTCTACATTATATCAGCTGTGTACTGATTAATATGTAATGATATCACGAATAACCACAGCAAAGTTGAAGCAGTGTTTTTACACATAAACACGGAACTTAACCAAGCAACCCACATCTCAGAACTATGACCATATGAATAAACTTAGTGTCATACACTCCAAGTATTTTTAAGATCAAAATGATACCTGTACTGTTATACAACACATGATTAAATCAAATCTGACACCAGCCGAGAGCCACACTATAGAAGTTCCAGCAGGCAGTCGAGTGCATCCGCAGCACTTCACTTTCAAAAAGCAATAGCTTTCAAACCACTGAGGACGGTAAATGTATTTATTGAGCGGTGTCATTAGCTCCATTTGCGGGTGTTACATGTGAGGGACCATTGTGAACCTTTCACCACCTGTGAGAGATGATCTCAAGCCGTAACTCATATTTTGGAAGCCCATCAGCCTCTAAAGCAGCGGAAAATCCAGCTCTGTCTCTTCTAACCCCAGCTTTAGAACCGCCTGTGTTTCGCTGTTGATCAAGCTCAGTAAGAATGCAGAGAATGCAGATACCATTTCACAGTCAGTGAGGGTCTCCATGTTACTGTATCCCCACATTATAAGAACAGAGCTTACCATGGCTTGACACTTGGCTGAATCAAGCAAGAAGAAACAGCAGGTTGCCCGTTTCTCAAAAACTGACAACAGTCTTCAGACTCTTCAGTAAAAAAATAAGAGTGAGTGGGTGAGGAGGAGTCCTGATCTACCAGCAGATTCATGCAAAAGGGTGTGTTGTGTCGCTTTGCTGCTCTTCAGTTTTCTCTTCTGAACAGGAACAGCATAACCCCTGGAGAGGAATCCAGTTCCATTCATCGGCTCACGTTTCTATAATCAATGCAAAAACATCATGCAATCCCTATTGATCATCACAGGCCTATTGATGTGCAGCAATAGTGCCTCCACAGTGGCACACATCACACAGCATCTGCTCCCTTTTTGTGACAAAACAAATGACTAAATAAATGAAAATCCAATCAAGGTTGATGCCAAATCAAACACCTGTCAGTTTAATTTACTTAATTCAGGAATAAAATTGCTATCAAATACAGTTCTCAGGCTTCAGTATAAGCTAAATATTGAATAAAAAGAAAAACAAGATGTTCATACACTCAGCCAAATTCAAATTGTAGCACTCTATCTGCTAATGGATGTAAAACATATTTCTAAATACTAAAAAAAAAAAAAAAACAACTACAAAATATGATCATTTTGCATTAAATGCACTGAACACAACACACATTATAGTAGCAGTGATGTTAGGAGATCATATTATTACCAACCACTCTCATGACAGACTGGTATCTAACTTTTTTTGGCGCTCTGATGTGGATAACTGCCTTCATTTGACAAATCCCATTTCTGCATATTTCCTTGGGCCTCCCAAGATTTGACACCTTACATACTTTTGTCATGCAGTGTGAGCTATGAAAACCCTAGTGCTGTTATCGCTGCTTCTTATCAGCTCTGTTATGAAAAAAATCACAGCGTGTGACAGCCGTTTGACAGAAAGGGATCTGATTCAAATAAATAATAGACCTGTTGTAGGCAAACACTCAATCACACTCGAGGGGATCGTGTTGAGAGACTAAAAATTTTTCTTTTGCTTTGTTTTTGTTTTGTTTTTTAAATTGAGATTTCTGTTTGCATTCAAGTCACCTCACAGTTTGTTAGTTTATATGTACTACATGTATGTAAGTAAAACAGTAATTAAGTTGCCAAAAGAGAAAATAGAGTCACTTCAGGTGACAAGAGCAAAGAAGCTCTGAGCAGCCATCAAGACACTTGGGTACTATTTGTATTTAAAGTCTTGACACTGACAAAATTACACCTATTAGGGTCAT